>PVIA01005173.1:0-120929 GCA_004024845.1 Tonatia bakeri
TGTTTTTAAATTTTCTGTTGTCCTTCTTTTGGTTGTTCAAGGAGGCAAAGTGTATCTACCTATGCCTCCATCTTGGCCGGCAGTCTATAACCAGTGTTTAGAACTCAGCATCTAGTAGACTGCTTGCCTCCATTTTGTTTAGTTCTTTTTCTGGAGGTTTCTTTTTTTCTGTTCTTTCATTTGGTCCATGTTTCTTTGTATCCTCATTTTGGCAGCATCCCTGTGTTTGGGTTTGTACTAGGTAGAGCTACTACGTCTCTGAGGCTTGATAGAGTGGACTCATATACCATGTATCCTGTAGGATCCAGTGGCACAGCCTTCCATATTACCCAACCTGGTTACCAAAGGTGTGCCCTTCGTGTGGGCTGTGTACACCCTTCTCTTGCAGTTGAGCTTTGATTACTATTGGCATGTCCAAGGTCGGCCAGTACCTGTGTTCTGTCTGGAGTTACACAGCATTAGCTATAAAACAGTCTGCAGATGGTTGTTACTTGTCCTGGGCTTGGAGGTTCCCAGGAAAGGCCAAAATGTGAACCAAGGCCGATCACTGCTAATGTCATGTCTGGGGCAATTTAGTAACAATGACAGGGCTTGCTGAAGCCAGATGCTGCTTGTTGGAGAGAATTTAGGAAAATCTGTAGCATTGGCCAGGACAAGCTTTTCATATGACAAGCTACTGTCAACAGCTTGGGTGGCCTGAAAGTTGGGTGGGGTCATGTTCAAGGAATCAGTGGGGGGCAAATAGTGTGAGCCAGGTTGATAGAGTCTCAGATATTACACCTACCTGCTGGCTCTGGGGTTCTGTGGAGGAAGGGTTTAGAAAAGGAACAATGGCCTCTGCCAGAACTTCTGTCTGGTAGAAAGCTGCCACTAGCTCTACCCTGATGCTGGGAAATTGAGTTCCTCCCCATATGTTTCTGATGCCTTTTAATCAGCTATCCTGGTGCTGGATCTCACAGAGAGTGAGACCAAGTAAGTCTGTGCACAGTCCCTTCAAGAGGATCTTCCTGGGATTCCACAAGTTTCTGTCTTTCACGGCCTCCATCCCCACTGGTTTTTACAACCAGAAGTTATGAGAACTTATCTTCCTGACACTGAAACCCTGGGCTGGGGGGCCAGGTGGCCCCACTCTATACATTTTAGTTCATTATGTACCCTATGGTTTGTAAGTATAATTAATAAAATATTCATTAATTCACATCATTAAGAAAAATAAAGAAGAATATTCATTTAAAAGCAAACTACTTATACACCCTCCCCCAAATTATTAAACGCAGCAAGATAAAAAAGTAAGTTAGTTATCTAGAAGGGAGTTCCATAAGACTGTCACTTGATATCTCAAAAGAAACTTTGCACGCTAGAAGGGTTTAGCACGAAATATTCAAAGTCATGAAAAGTCGGGACCTACAACCAAGATGACTCTATCTAGCAAAGCTATCACTTAGAATCCAAAGACAGATAAAGGGCTCTCCAGACAAGAAATAGTTAAAGCAGTTCACCAGCACAGAAACAGTATTATATGAAATATTAAACAGTCTTCTTCAAGAAGAAGATCAACAATATGAACAGTAAACTAGCAATAAATACATATCTACCAACAATTGATTCTAAAAAAACAAAATAAGCAGAACAGAAAAGATTCATAGATACAGAGAACATTTTGATGGTTGCCAGATGGGAGGGTGGTTGGGGGAATTTGTGAAAAAGGCAAAAGCGTTAAGAAGTACAAATAGGTAGCAATTATAGTCACAGGGATGTAAAGTACAGCATAGGGAATAGAGTAGCCAAAGAACTTGTATGCAGGACCTGTGGACACAGACAAAGTTGTGGGGATTGCCTGAGGGAGTGGGAGAGCTAGGTGGAGAGGGTGCAATGAAGAAAAATTGGGACAACTGTAATAGCATAAACAATAAAATATAATTAAAAACAAAAAAACCAAAAATGTATATAGCACTGTAGCAAAAGTAGGTTTACAGTTGTGAGTATATGAAACACAAGAGTTAATTCTTGTAATATTATTTATTATTTATTGTATTATTCTCTTTATGAACAAATATAAAGCTACTTTTGCTTCACTCTGTACATCATCAAAACAGTCTAATTTCCTTGGGGAAGAATATATTTATCAGATTAGAATTTTCTCATTAGGCATTCAATTCTTGAATCTATGAGGCTGTTTCCCCCAAAGAAAACATGAAAAACATTCATTTAAAACATTCATTTATAAGGATTATTCTTAAAAAATCCATATAAACACTGAAAGTGAAGGTCAGCATTTCTCAGAGTCTTCAATTATATTCTCAGCATTTTATACAAAAGCCAGTGAGCATGACTTAAACCTTTCATGAAAAAAACAAAAATATATGAAAGTCTTTGAAATTCTGCCATTAACTTGAATAGCCCTTGAAGGGGTAGTTCATATTTAATATGTGATAAGGAGATTATAAAAGGGAGACATTTTGCTAAGGTAATTGGTTCTTGAAAAGATTGGCTAAAACATCAGATCAATTTAGAGAACTATGTTTTCATAGAGGACCAGTGAGAAGATAAGTTATAAAAATGTCTGAAACTAAATATCACACTTACAACATTTAAAGTAGACAGGAACTGTCTCCTGGAGAGGTCATTATTATATTTCTTCTATATGCTGAAAGAAACACTGTCAGCATTCTATGATGAACTTGATAGTAGCTGCAGGATTTTTAATCTCAGAATTTGTACAGTCATGCACCAGTGCTGAGATTATAGATCTCATGTGTTTTATGATCGAAGAGAACTTGAGACACATACGATTTGACATGCCTAATGTCCCATTGAATTCCCTTGCTGGTGAATTTTTGTAGTAATTGAAGCTCCCTGATTAACAGAAGACAGTAGACTAAGAACCAAATTCTAAATGACAAATATGCATAAAAATTGGGAAAAGATACAACAAACACAATTGAACAGTCTAAATTATTGACTCCATATTAACTACTTAAGAGCACAAAGAAAGTAAATTATAATTTATGTTAAACTCACAGGCATTCATCACTGATATAACTTGTGAAACTGTGCTTTGCATAAAGTTGCTGTTCATAAATGTTTTATTTTTGTAAGCAAAACATTTTAATATGATATCACAATATATCCCATCAAGCAATAAATGAAAAATGGCAGTGATGTAGAAAGGGAAATATTTTTCTTTTTGACTAAAAGTATTCAGTTTCCAACCTATTCAAGATTTGGAGATAGAAAAATATGTGCTTGTTATATGAAGCCAAACATTAAAAAAAATAAAAACAAACACTTGGAATTTAATAAAACTAATAGATTTTATTAATGTCAGCCCTGGCTGGTGCGACTCGGTGGATTGAATGCTGGCCTGCTAACTGAAAGTTTGCCAGTTCAATTCCCAGTCAGGGCACATGCCTGGGTTGCTGCCCAGGTCCCTGGTTGGAGACAAGTAAGAGACAACCAATCAATGTTTCTCTCACACATCAATGTTTTTCTCCCTTTCTTTCTCCCTCCCTTCTCCTCTCTCTAAAAATAAACAAGAATAAAATCTTTAGATTTTACTGATATCAATGGAATAAAAATTATTGGGAATGTTTATTTCACGATCTTCCTGGTGAGGGTCTTAGGAGGGAGAAAAGAGGAGGTATAAAGTTGCTTAGAAGGGTTTTGAAAAACTAAATGCTAGAAAGGCTCTGCACCCTTGATAGGAATTTTCCTTAGTAGAATTCTTGCACTTCTATTCCACCTTGCTGTCTGTTTCTCTGACAACACCGTGAAAATCTGTAAACCTGGAGTTAGTTGAAAGAAGGTATATCCATTTCCTGGATAAAATAAACATGGAAAGAATAAATACATTCAAATTTGCAAGTGTTTGCAAGTTCTCATTTTCCATTTTATACATTAGAATATTAGTTATTTCAACGCCTTTTAAAAAATTGGAAACCAATATACCTTCAATTCAAAACAGGAAGAAATAGTGTTTTGTATAATTAGCAGATATTCTCTATAGTCCATTGCAAAAAAAAAATGTGCTTCTTGGACTAGCATTAAAAAATAAAGACTCATTAATGTTAACTAGGTCAGATAGTAAAAAGTAGTGATGCCATTTTTTCCTTACCTTCATTTATTTAAGGGATTTAGATGAAAAAAAGGAAAAGATCCACAGTTAGGAATTTTGTAGTTTGTGGAGATAAGAGAGCTGAATCATTAGTATTCTTAATAAAAATTAATCCATTTTTTTAACTTAATATATATTGTATATTTTGTGTATTTTTGATGTAACTGATAAAAGTTTCTTAAGACAGACCTGACAGAACATCTTACTCTTTTTTCTTGAAGTTTTTACACAAGTAGAATCTTCTATTTGTTTTTATGCAGTGCTCCTTGGGGCAAGAAGCAGGCATGTTTATACCCATGCATGAGGAGTGCAGATCTTCCCTTTTACCTCTTTTCCTGTGCTTTCTCTACACTCTGACCATCTAACATCTCAATGACCTCCAGTGCAGCATCCCTTCCGGGTCTCCTCACTTCAGGGAATGTCTGCCACAGAACTACCCGACTTCATGACCCTCAGGAGTGTCTCTTTCCCAGTGACCATCACTTCAGACTTGATGTCTGAAATTTTACTTCTGCTGTAAATTGTTAAAAATACCATATTTTAACCTAAGGGGTTAGAAATGCTAAGAAAAAACTTCAAGAGTCTACTGCCTTCTGATGGGATACATGATAATGGGAAACTTCTCCATGTTCCTTTGCCTTCAGGCACGTCACACCTTGGATGTGTCCACAGAACTCCCTTCTCAGAGCATAAGAAATATGGAATAATAAGAAAAAGACTCACAAATATGAATCTTCTTTATCCTCAATAGTTCTCTTTTTATTGATGTTTCTACTTTATCTTCTCTATGTAGACAGAGCTTAAAAGAATTTAAGGATTTACTTAGATGAAGGGATAAGTGAGGGGTTGAATTTTGATATAACAATCTGCAAATGCAAAAGGTATAAGAGAACATAGATGCAGTTGATGAAATGAAATAATTCAGTTAAAGAGAAGGAGTAAGGAAGGATGATAGATTGAACAGGGCATATAAGCAGAAGACATATCCTGAAAATGGCAGTGATCAATTTGTTTTAGATACATATTTCTGGAAGCTAGAAGCTGGACAGAGAGAGAGCTGGGCTGGGTATTACATTTTCCCCCAGATGATACATGATGAAAATTTGAACTTGATGCTCCTAGTTTGGGTGGATAATGCAATGGTTAATTTTATATGTCCACTTGGCTGGGTGATGGGGTGTCCAGATATTTGATTAATTACTTTTGGGCATGTCTGTGAGAATGTTTCTGGATGAGATTAGCTGTTGATCAGTAGAGTGAGTAAAGGTTGCCATTCCCAATGTTGATAGGCTTCAACCTATCCATTAACAGCCTGAACAGGCTAAAAGCCTTAGTAAGAATTCTCTCTCTCTCTCTCTCTCTCTGTCTTTAAGCTGGGACATCAGTCTCTTTCTGCCTTTGAACTCAGACTGGAACAATACCATTGTCTCTGCTGAGTCTGGACTTCTCAGTCTGCCTAATCACATGAGCCAATTCCTTACAATAAAGTTTTTTCTTTTTCTTTCTGTGTGTATACCTTCCTTTGGTTCTGTATCTCTGGAGAACCCTGATGAACACAGCTTTTGTACTGATGAGTGGGGCATTGCAGTAACAAGTACCTAAAAAATATGGTAGCAGTTTTGGAGCTAGGTAATAGGTGGAGGCTAAAGAGGTTTGAGGTGCATGTTAGAAAAAGCCAAGACTATCATAAAGGGGCTGTTAAAGGTGATTCTCGTGAGGACTTAGAAGAGAGATATAGAGAAAACTCCCATCTTAGGGAATTCATAAATAACCATAAATGAATGTTGGTATCATTAAAAATATGGACAGTGAAGCCTGTTCTGGTAAGGTCTCAGATGAAAATGAGGAACGTGTTATTAGACAATGTAGAAAAGACTACCCTTGTTATAAAATGGCAAAGAACTTGGCTAAACTGTGTTCTACTGTTTTTTAGGATGAGAAGAAAGAAATGAAGAAGGACTTAAATAGAAGTCAGAATTTAAAGATTTGAAAAATTCATAGCCTTTCTGTATTACAAAAATGAGAAAGATTGTTCTGAAGAAAACAACCGGGTATGGACAAACAACAATTTGATAAGGAGGCTGTCAGTGTGAACCACAGGCCTGATCAGCCCTGTGAGGAGAAACACTTCCAGTTTGAACTGAAGGGAACAGAGACAAGGTGAAATGAGGAAAGGCTGTCAGATTTCTTAGATCTTATAGGACTGGATCATAGAGTTATTTTATAGTGAATATGAGCTATTCTTCGAAACAAGAAAACAATGAACCTGAAGGTAATTTAAGATAATCAAAGCTACCTTCTCAGGCTTCAAAGTGGGGTGGGGAGGGAACATTACTTCAGTTTCTACACTCCAAACAGCATCCCCCTGGGGAGCCCCATCTGGCAGAACTGTGGAGGCAGGACTACATCCCCAGTGGCTTCTGAAGACAGAATATCAATCCAAAGAGAATTATTTTCAAGCCTTAAGGTCTACTGGTATTTACCTGGCTAGATTTGGACTTGTCTGGAAACTGCTACTGCTTTTCTCCTTTTGAATTCTCCCCTTTTTGAACAGGAATGTCCATATGTATGCCTAACCCACCATTGTATTCTAGAAGCACATAACTTACTTGGTTTTATAGGTTCATGACTGGAGAGGAATTTTGCTTCAGGATGGATGGTATCTGGAGTCTCACCCATATTTCATTTAGATATTGAGATGCAAGTATGGACTTCAGAATTGATGTTGGAATGAGTTAAAACTTTCAAGGTTGTTGAGATGGAATGAATGTATTTTGCATACAAGAAAGACAGGAACTTTGGGGGTCAAGGGTGGAATATTACAGGCTGAATGTTTGTGTCCTCTCCAAATTCATATGTTGAAACCCTACCCGCCCCCGCAGTGTAATTGTATTTGAAGGTGGGGCCTTTGGGGAGTAATTAGGCTTATATGAGGTCTTAAGAGGGGTCCCCGCATGATGAATAAATGTCCTTACAAGAAGAGGGAGAAAGACCAGATCTCTGTCTGTGTCATGTGAGGACACAGCAAGCCATGTGAGGGCCATCTTCGAGCCAGGAAGAGAGTCTTCAGAAATGAATTGGCTGGCACCCTGATCTTGGATTTGCCAGCCCCCAGAACTCTGAGAAATAAATGTCTGTCATTGATTCACCCAGTTTATTGTATTTTGGCATAGCATTCCAGGCAGACTAAAAGCTAACGCGAGGGAAGATTGAAAGATTATTCTGAGGTTTCTAAAAAAAATTAAAGATGATGGTGTCATTTGCTATGAGAGGGATTTTCAGAAGAAAGAAAAATGTAAGAAGAAAAGGAAAGAAGAGGTTTTGAGAGCAACGATACTTAGTTACTTGGAACATATTGGAGTGGAGCTGTGTGTGGAGCTGAGTCTTTAAGTGGAGATGGGCATATAGTTGGGTATATGGGTCTGGAACAGAGGAAAGCTATTTGGAATAGAGACATAAATTGAAGAAATTTAATTCATCATGATAACATCATACATACGTATAAGAAAATAACCTTATGAGAGGACCAAATTTCAGAATGAAAAGACTATATATCCATAGTGTCCCAAAAATGCAGAGTATTTTTAGGTTTAAAATAAAGTAGTAGGCTGAAAGAGACCATTACAGTTTGTCTAGGCTATCATCATCTTGAGTTTTTGGAGAAAGCCTCATACGAGTCAGATCGAGCATCCTCCTCACTTAGGACACACTGAAGAGAACCCAGGAAATGATGCTTTAAAGGATTCCTTCAACCCACCTCCTCTTTACTCCAATTTTGAACTGGTTTAGGGCTCCCAATGGTAAGAGTGCTTAATATGCAAAAGTTACAGAAATAATTTTTTCTTCTGACATCTCAATAATCAGCAAAAATTTCCTGTATAGGCAAAATATATAAGCTGCTAAATTCAGCTTTTTAAAAATGCTTCCTTCAGTATATCATCTCATTGTTCAGTATTTCTTTT
This sequence comes from Tonatia bakeri, assembly GCA_004024845.1. Taxonomy (NCBI): domain Eukaryota; kingdom Metazoa; phylum Chordata; class Mammalia; order Chiroptera; family Phyllostomidae; genus Tonatia; species Tonatia bakeri. The sequence continues at coordinate 8,077 of PVIA01005173.1, forward strand.
TTTGTATTACTGTAGAGAGCAATTCTCTTAGGTAATATAGAAAGAGAGTCCTCTAAATTTTACTGTGGCTGACAAAAAACTATAAGCTCCTAAAAAAAAGTATCCAGTGATTATTAAAATGGTCTCATACCATATCGCTTAGACTATGGGTCATTGACTAACCACAAAGAATTAGCTTTAACATTTCAGCATTCCAGCTTGGATGTATTTAGGTTATAACTATTGTTTAATCAAATGTCTTTTTCTTACTTAAGAAAAATTAAAACACTGAATTTAGGTCCTAGGTCAGAAGTGCTTTATAAACTACATAGTTCTATTCTCCCATATGAGGAAACTGGTGCCAAAAGGTATAACTGACTGGTCCAAAGCCACTGAAGTTATTCATAAGCCCTTCATTCTTCCAATTCACACTTTTCATTGCTATCTGATTCTTCTATATCATCTTGTGTTCTTCCAACATATAACTTTCAGGAGTTTGCAAAATTAGCTCAACCCAATACTGTTTGCACCAACCTCCATAGAAAGCAGCAGACCATGTTAGAGATACACGCATGGCTATGTAATTTTGCTTTTCCATCCACAAAGAGCCTGAGGCAGCTCCTGGGTGCAGATAGTTTATTGGGAAGATCATCTAAGAAAGCTAAGCTTAGGTTTAGGGGAAATTAAATGTAGAAGGAAAAGCCAATATTATAATATATTTTCAAGGCCACTGCTCTCAGAAATGAGGACTCCATTCCACTGGTATATCCTGAGAAACGTAAAGGAGACTTCCAAGAATTGACAATCCAGAAAAATGGGAGACTTGGATTATCCTGTTCCTCTAACTATTAGTTGAAAGTGGCATTAACTATGCCAAGTTTCTGGGTTGAAATGTTACAGGGTAATGGGATAGTAAATAAGACATACCTGATTTTAAAACCTGGCATCTTCATTTTCAAGTTGTGTTTATTATTATTACTTAGCAGTTTGGACATGTATACTCATTTCCTCCATCTATTATTTTGAGATGATCTCATTGGGTTGCTGTGAAAAATATTTGTTACAATGTGACTCTACATATATTTTCCTTATAAGTAAAATTTAGTAAGTGACAAATTTATATTGGACATTTTTAAAGATTAAAAAATTCAATGGCAGAGGCAGTCTCATGATAACATTGTTACCTGGCTGGACTGCATGAAGCCAAGGATATGTCACAATATGATTCCTGAGTACATCAAGAAAAAAGAAAGCATGAGTAGCACTAAATTATTTTTCAGGGACTGGCATATGTATAACTGTGTTAAGATATGGGAAAGAAGCCAGTTTTAATAGAATGACAGTGGCTCATATTTCATGAATATTAAGAATTACAAGATGCAGATGATGGGAAATTGAGAAGCATTTCAATTACTATGAGATAGGAATGCTGCTTTTGAAATTTATTTTTATTATATGAGTGCCTTTGCCCTGAAAAAATGACACATAACTGTATAATTGCCAAGGACACCTCATGATGTATTCTGAGCTCAGGTTTGCATGAAATCAGAGAACTCACGTTGTTAGCAAGAGAGGAAGGCCTTAAGTATAATGCATTAAATAATTAAAATCATGATGGATTGGCACTTATGTCTGCATAAAGACTGTTAGAGATTAGATATACCCTAGGTAGATGCCAGAGTTTGTTGTTCAGTTGTTCAGAATTTTTTGATGATATGATAACAATGTTCATTTCTTTAAATATTTTTGAGTGCATCATACTATTTGGAAATATACTTTAAAATGAAGACTTAATATGGCTTTGAAAATTTTGAATTGTTGCGTTCTGCACTAGAATAAGCGTTTGAAAAATTTCCTTTTTAGTTGCGAACACTTTGTAGGTAACTAAAATACATTGATATTTCCTCCATGAAAGATGAATGATTACAAAATTCACAACTCATAGTAGGAAAGATGAACACTGTAAAACTTTTGCTTAACCAATTACTATAAAAGTATCAATATCTCAGCAATCGTGTGCTAAATTCCTGTTTCTGAATTGTGAGTGGTAAAGACACACATACCAATTTTAAAACAACGTTTGGTTTGAAGGCAACATATTAGTCTGGATAACTTCTTAAAGTCTCAATTCCTTCTGTATTTCAGGATATAAAGGGTTGAAAAGGGGAGAAAGTATGATGAATATTGCAAGCTATTTTTAAGACAGAGACAATAAGGGGTCAGTAAAATGTACCACCTATGGCTTCGGTTTCACAACCTGTGTCTACAAAAGACAGTAAAACTGTTTGTATGCAATTTTGAATTCCATGAACCTTCATCTCTCTGGGTTGCTGAATATATTTCAATGTATTTCCTATCATTTTCAGAAGTACTCAAGTGAGACTACAGATATTCTCATAAATCCAGCAGTCAGCTACAGTTAACTGAGTGTAGTACTGTATCTTTTTCTGGTTCTGATCCGCTTACATCTACCTAAGAAGGCATTTAACTACTGCCTATATTGGGATCTCCAACATTAATGTTAAGCAATCTGGCTCTGAATGCTCTCTCTTGGGGCTTCTAGTCTTGGAGGTTCAGATCAGTACCAGATTCATTCTATAAAGAACTAGGGAGGATAGACTCCTCTACAATTATTTGCCACAGGTTGTTTCCTCATCTTCAAACCACCAATGCCTGTGTCCATAATCTTACCAATTTTACCAGTTAATCTGTCAGCTGCTGGTCCTCTGTCATCTAGTAACAAGAGCTCACCCAATCCATGAGGTCCATGAGCCTGTTGGAAAGGAAACTCTGAAGAATCCTATTAATTTTCCTTTCTCTTCTGCTTCAAGGTGAGGTAATGTTGAGAAACAGTGGGTTAGGGGTGAATTATGTTTCTCCTGATAACATTTGTGTTTCAGTTGCTTTTTTTGCACATTCATTCTTATTTAACCTACAAAAATAAATAGACAATTACAGAGATATTTCATTTTATTGGTAAGAAAATTGACTGAGCAAAAAATAACTAACATGATTGAGGTTATACAACTATACCAGAACTGAAATCCAAGTACAGTAGGCTCTCTGTATCTGCACGTTTCACATCCATGGATTCAACCAACTGCAGATCAAAAATATAAAAAAATTCTCCAGAATTCCAGAAAGCAAAACTTGAATTCCCACATGCCATTTACTATGCTGAATCACACAAATGAAGTGATGTGTAGGCATAACCTTATGTATCCTCTATGCAAATATAGGTTATATTCAAATATAATGCCATTTTACATAAGAACCTGAGCATCTGTGGAGTTTAGTGTCAGGGGTGGGGTCCAGGAACCAATCCCCTCACAAGATACTGAGGGATAACTTCAAATCTAAGATCATACAAATCACTACAAATATTATTGGGTTGAATCTTAAGAATGAAAACTTTGACATATTGATGCTTGTTTATTTTTTCTATTATGTCATTATGGAAAACAAGTAAAAAAGGAAAGCTGATAAATTTAGAATTTTAATATTTTTAAAAAATTTAGAAAGATATTCCACCTCTGCTAATCAAATGTCAACATAATATTGTCCATTTCCATAATGTTCATCATTACATGCAAAGATGACATTAGCAAGATATATATATATATTTGTAATTTGTAGCTTCTTACTCTACTAAACCTTTTGTTAATGTATAATACTTTGTCTTTTGTAACTCTTTTGACTTAAAGTTCATTTTGTCTGATATTGGGATAGCTACCCCTAATCTCTTTTGGCTATTATTTGTATGGAATATCTTTTCACCCTTTCATTTTCAACTTATTTGTGTCTTCAGATCTAAGGTGAGACTGTTATAGATAGTTTACAGTTGGATCATATTCTGTAATCCCTTATTTCAATATCTATCTTTTAATTAGGGAATTTAATCTATTTAGATTTAAAGTAATTGTTGATAGCAGTATATATACTTTCAATTATTATTTTTCAGTAGAGTTGATAGATTTGCTTTCAGTCATTTGTATACTTTCATTACATTTATTTTCTTAATCCAAGTCTTTTCAAAACAGTGAAAATTATAACTGGAGATTAGCATGGCATTTCATGGTTATTGTTAAGAGTTATGTTAACTGTTCTATGCAGAAATTTTAAAAATTATTTTAAGATGGAAAATGATATAATGAAGACAACACATGCAGTACAGTGGTGGGTTACTCAATGAAGGAATCTGACAGTTGTCAGAAGGGAAATGGTGGGGGGGGACTGGATAAAAGAAGGTGAAGGGTTTAAGCCAAAACAAAACATATGTATAACACATAGACACAGACAACGGAGCAGTGATAGCCAGAGGGGATCGGGGAGGGAGGTAGGTGGAGGTGGGCAAAGATGGGGAAAATGGGGGTGGAAAAAGACTTTGCTTGTAGCAAGATGCAGTGTGCAGATGATGTCTTTGAGTTGTACACTTGAATCCTGTATGGTTTAGTGAACCAAAATCACCCCAATAAATTCAATTAAAAATTCATTCCACATATAAGTGAGATTATACAGTAAAAAAAAAAAGCATCAGATTTAAAATTGAGATTTTTTTTTTCTCCAGGGAGGATGCAACCAGTTGAGATACACTAACAAATATTCAGGAGTTTAGGTTATGGAATAAAACTCATTCCAGGCATGAGAGTCTGAAAATGCCCTTTGTGACAGCGTGGCCAATAGACATGCCCAAGTTGTTTTATTTATTTACTTTTGCTGAGAATTCTTATTTTTAAACATGTTGTGTGATGCTATTTTTAGAAATATTAAATTCTTTCCCCTCATCAAATCTTAAGGGGCTCAAGAAATGTTAATTTGACATCCAATGAGGAAAAACAGCAGACAGAGCTATGGTCTAACTCACTTGGTGTAAATGCCTTATGTTATATGCTTTGTCTAATGGACCTTTCTAGGCCAAGTTTAAGTGTATCAGCTTTATTCTGAATGCAATATCAAAGTTTTCAGGTTTGAATTGTTTTTGACAAGCTAATTTATGATATCTTCTAAAGTGGAATTTAAAGTAAAAGTGCAAGTTATATAATGTATAAATAAGCAAAGCAAAAGTAGTATAATAAAGAAAGCAATCCCTTCTGATTTAATCAAACATGATGGCAAGTTTATAAGGCAGGCATGTTGAATTGTTGAATTTTCTAACAGAAATGAAAATGTATGAGCAATACTTCCAAACCAAGTTGTGAGTTCTAGGTTCCCTTAGGTGATTCATTTCTATTCAGTAAAATGGATGTCTTCAGTATTCTGAGAAATCAGTTTGTCTCTAGAGAGAACACGAAGCATACTGGGGCATTATTTTTCCATAGTATAGAGTTATCATTAATAATCCAAAGAATAATAGACATTTTATTCAAAGAATTCTGGGAACTTCTATCATTCAATATGATAGCTTTCCTTGAGGCATTCTCTGATCAAAATAACTTTCTTTATTAGAGATTTAAGATAAAATTTATAATTCAAATAACATATGCAAACAGAATGCTATTTCATTTCTGTTTTGTCCTAAGTGATACTGAAAAACAAAATCTCAATGTGAGGCTGTATTTTTACTGAATTGCTGGATTACTAGTGTAATAAATCCCTAACTTTTTTGTATTTTCTTAAAATACTTAAAATGCTGACTTATTAAAAGAATAGTATTTAAAAGTGCCACCTTCTAAATCATTTTTCTTTGAAATGACAAAAATATTAATATAAACACAATGTTTTAATGGTTTCACATTTCATATAGCAAATTGATGAAACGAACATGTCAAAAAACAAATCAACACTTCAGTTTGGTTTTCAAATTTGCACATGTATTTGCAAATTAATGGACATAATGCTAAAACTATTGCCCTAAAAGACTACGGGCATTTTTGAAAGGACAGGAAGTAGCTGGTTATAGCCAATCATGATCATCTCCTTTCTCCTCTTCCTCCTCCCTTTTCCCTTCCTCCTCTCCTTTTTTCTTTTATTCCTTTTGGAGGAGTGCCTTTAAAATCTGCTTTTAAATTTTTTTTATGAAGTAAATTATTATTATTCCTACGTTTTAAAAAATGAGATACATCGTTTAACTGTAGTTCTCAATTAAAGTACAGATGATCAGTGTGAGATAATAGAGAATTATTTATTTTGTTCTCTGCTCCTGCTTCCTGGCCTGGGGCTCCTAAGCCCTCTGAATTCCTCAGTGTTCTGATGAGGAGACTGGGACTAGACACCTGCATTGGGGCTGGTCACTAGAAAGACCAAGCCATGATCAGAAGATTGGATGTTCAGCCTCACCCCTCATCTTCCAGAAAGGGAAGAAGAACTGAAGATGAAGTTAATAACTGATCATGCCTAGGTGAGGAAGCTTCCATAAAATCCTGATAATACAGGGGTTAGAGAGCTTCCAGGTGGTCATGTACCCCCACACCCTGGGGGTGGAGGGTGGTGACAAAAGCCAATTCCCCCTAGGGACAGAAGATCCTGAGGTAGAGATAATCCCAGACCTCACCCTGTGTATATCTTCTTCTGGCTATTTATCTGTATTCCTTATCATATCCTTTAATATTCTGATAAATATAAGTGTTTCTCTGAATTCTGTGAGCTGCTGTAGCAAATCAGTGAAACCTAGGGAGGAAGAAGTTGGAAACTCTGATCCAGACCCGGTTAGTCAGAAGCACAGGTAGGTGGTAGGTAACTTGGCCTTGCTCTTAGCTTCTGAAGTCTATGTGTCGGGGGTGAGTGGTCTTATGGAACTCAGCCCCTAACCTGTGGAATCTAATACTTTCTCTCTGGGTAGTGTCAGAATTGAGTTAAAATGTAGAACCCCCAACTGGTGTTGTGGGGAATAATCTGCACACACTTTGTGACTAAATGTTTCAGAAATGAAATGTTCTGTGTGAGTAGTACAGGAAACACAGGAAAGAAAATAGTGTCAGAAGTGGTTTTTTTCTTATGTAAGAAGGACAAATCTGGGTTTTTCCTTCATAGTTAGTTTGAGAGGAACTAGCGTATAATAAAATGCATATTCACACCCAACAGCATTTACTTTATGTTTTATTTCCTGAAGGCATTTAGGATCAAACAATTCCTCAGTGTTATTTTAATGAGTATCAGTTGTGGGTGTTTCATACTTTAGAAAAATTTCTCACTGTCTATACAGTAATGGTTTGGATTCTAGATATGTGTGATTTTCATATATAAATACATCTTCCTGTGACTTTGGAAGATTTTCCTTTAATATGTGTATGTCTTTTTTCTTTTTATTACAGGTTTAGTCTTGGGTTGTAAAGCTGTCCTGTGTTTTACTGAGCTATAAAAATCCTTGCACACTGATCATAGAACCACAAATCTATCACTGGATTTATCAGATTGACTAATCTATAACCTTGTAGTTTATTGGTCAGTAGAACAGCATAGGATATGTTATATTTGTACCTTATTTTGGAAAACCCTGGGCTGGTCATGTTAAAGGTCTAGGATAGTTTTCTGTTTGAGAATTTCTTATGATTATTAGCTAGGAATTCAATAAAATATATTTATCTCAACATTTATGGAGTCCTCTGTATGTCATACTTTTCAAAGTATTCAAAATGCCAAGCTCTGAAAGTGTCTAATATAGGTAATTTGATATAAGTTGCAATTTAATAGTGTCTCCTATCTCAAAGGAAAGGCTTCCCTTTCATGATAGCCCCTCTCAGCTCAATATGGTAGAGCAGTTTCATCCATGTTTGAGAAAGTAGACAGTTTATAGAGTTGTAGATTATCTAGAAAGGCTATGTTAAGTATCAAGAGTATATTTTTAGTGAAGTGGATTCTAATATGAATCATAATATCAACAGACTGATGTGAATCTAGCATGAAGAACACAGCTGCCAGAAAAATCATGCTCACCCTGATTGCCCACAGTAAATGAAACAGAAGGTGCCCATTAGATAAATGCTGTTTTGATTAAATTTCTATTTTCTCACTGAAAGCATTTTATAAAGCCTTTCTCTTTGAGGGTGTTTTAATTTTTGTTCCTGGTTTGAGATGAAAAATTTTAAGCACTTTCACTTGTAGACACTTAAAATCTGATCTGCAGTATCCAACAGGAATAATAGAAATTCTAGCACATTGAGGTTTAAGCTCTTTGGGAAATTTTTAAAACATCAGAATTTGCACCTAATCACTCATTTACCTTCAGGAAAATAATATACGCTATCCTTGGTGATTGTTGTAACGCAGATGAAGTGTTAACTCTTTGTAAATCCAAAATCAGAAAATCTGCAGTTTTTATCTCCTGTATGTTGGTTAAGATAAATTTCCCAAAGCAGAAATTAGGGATCTTATATTACAGCCAGAGAAAACCCCTCTTCTATACTTGTCCTTTAAAGCAGCAGATTAGAAAAGCATGTGGGGGAAGTGTTAATATTTTCTCCTGTAACTGACATCGATTAGAGATTTTTTGCTTAATTCTTTTGGAAACTGTGGTAATCAATCTTAAAATGTTTTAAAAATGGTTTAGACATATGTAAGTATATAAAGTGTGTTTTCTTTTGTGAAATAATGATAATAATAAACAATAATTAAATGATTATTTATGTTTTTACCACCCAGTCTAAAAAAATAGATTATCCTTGAAGTATCTTCTCCCTCAGAAAATATGCTATCTTGAAAATTTTACCATTTCTTGCTTTCTTTATGGTTTAATTTTTATCTATCTATCTATCTATCATCTATCCATCTATCTATCTATCTATGTATCTACCCACCCATCTATTCATCTAGATCCCTAAAAAGTATTTTTTTTGTTGTCAAGGTAATAAAGATATTCCTTGTACATTTTAACAAAAGTTTTAAGATTTTACCATTCATTTTTAAGTTCTTAAACTTTCTTGATTTTTGTGTGTGACATGATTGGAAGGACTGAGTTGTATTTTTCTCTGAATAAAATAACCAACTTATTAATAGTACCCTGTCCTACTTGATCTGTAATGCTGGTTCTACCATATAAGAAATTCCCCTATTTGTGAGTCTGTTTTAGTGTTTGCTATTCTATTACATTGAACTGTTTACCTGTTTCCTAGGCTGATGCCAAGTCCCATCAATTTCTTCTTCTTCTTCTTTAGACATATCTTGTCTCTTCCATGAAAAATTAAAAATCAGCTTCTCAAGTTCCATGAAACACTGTGTTGGGATTTTGATGGAAATTACATTATTCTGTTTTTTTTAATTATATTGTCTTTTATTTCATGCATCTCTATATATCTCTATGTATTTAAATTTTCTTTGTTGTTTTTCAGAAATCTTATAATTTTCAACATGAGGAACATTTTGTTGTTGTTATATTGGCTTATTCTGACCAGCTACTTTCCTTTTGTGAGTCTGGAATTCTGGCACGTGCCAGGCAGGTGGTACCGATACCACCAGCCCCCAGTTAAATTCTTTGAACTCTGAGTCTCTAATGAGCTTCCCTAATGGTTAAAGTTTTAAATGTTTTATCACAACTTTCAGTTGCTGAAAGCATTAAGAATGCCCGTATGACTTCCTGTGTGACTCTGGAGAATTTATCCCTGGTTTTCTGTTTTGCATGCATATACTACAATAAATTGTGACTATAAATATGATTCTATTTTGAGTTCTGTGAATACTCCTAGTGAAGAGCCCAAAGTGGGCCTTGTTTTGGGGACCTTTTACACAGGAAATGGCCCTACTTTTTTATTATGTGAAAGAGTTGTTGTAATATTGGAATTACCTGTTACTGAATGATCAATAAGATTTGCTTATACAGTTAAAAGCATTTGGTACAACCTTTAGATTTATGTATTAAGTTCTTCATTTTGCAGATAGAAAAGCTGAGGCTTAGGATGTTAAATACCTTATGTTATTTATAAATTATATGGCATGAAGTCATATAATTAGTAATAATAAGGTATATGATTTGAATACTGTTCTATTTGATGCCAGAAACCTGTAATCTTCACCAATTTGTGTTCATTTATACCACAGTTTTAATTCTGATTTTATTTAATTTCCATAATCTTAAAAACATGACTTAAAATTTAGAGTGAGCTATTTTCCTACAGTTAGTATGAAGTATTAAACTTCAATATCCTAGAATTTTGCAGCTAGGGAGAAAGTTACTGGCTATAGATGGGAAATGTTGTAGTGCCCTTGTCCTAGTCAATGAGGATCTCTGCTTTCCCAAATAGCCCCTCACACAGAAAGTTTATCTTCCAATCAAAAGGAGTTAAAACACTTGTTTTGGAACACAGACACATAGCTTTCTCTTAATAGCCCAGGACACAAAGATAATTCACAACATTAATTCTAAGTTGCAGCCTCAAAGGGCTATGCAAACAGAGTGTGGATATTCCTCAGGTAATATGTTTAATTATTCAACATCTCCACAGTCCATTTAAACTAATATTTGTGGAATACATACTATAAGCCAACCTGTGCTGGGTACAACGAGAGGAGTATGAAAATGAATTACAGTCTGTGTACTTTAGGATATCGTGGCTTAGAGAAGAAGACAGACATGTAAACATGTTAAATGGGATATGGAAAATTTATTGATAGAAATATCTACAGAGATCTGTAGCAGCAGAAAGAAATGGCAAGAAGAAGTTCTCAGAGGAGATAAGCTTCAAGGGCAAGTAGCTATTACTAGGTAAAAATGTATGGAGAACTGTATTCCAGGCATAAGAAAATTTATGAACAAAGGGTCACGATGAGGTATAATTAGAGCATCAACAGAAACTAAGTCCTGGCAAATGAATTTACATCAACAGGAAAGACTGAGTTAGGAAGGGAAATGCATGTAACTGTTTTCATTGTCTTGATGGTAAAGCTAATGAAGGTTTTAAGGAGGGGAATGATATGCCTTTGAATAGATTGTGTGTTTTAAAGCAGTGTAGCTGATGGATTTAGATGGACAAGATTAAAGAGAAGGGGATTGTATAACGTTGCGTTCATATATACATAATTGTAATCATACTCCCGCTGACATAACTGAGACCCTCACTAACATGTCCTTGCACAGTAAATGGAGGAAAGAGGACAAACTTAACAAATAACAAGTAAGTAAAGTTAGTAAGATTTAGTATTGATGATTAAGGGAGGGAGGAAGATGAGTCAGATAACTTTCAAGTTTCTGACATGGGGAGCCAATGACAGGCTCTGAACTGTGAAAGGGAACACCAGATGAGATGAGTATGCCTGGGGTGGAGGAAGTTGCACTTAGATTTACTCTTCTGGCCTTAGAGGTGCTCATTAACCATCAAGAGAGATGGTCTTAGATGCACTTGAATAAGGGGATCTGAAACAGAGGCACAATATATTTGGGGGGAACCGTCAGCAGCTAGGTGGTGGTTAAAACGGTGACACTGGATGAGAGCAGGAGTGAAGAACATACAATTAGTCAGGAGAGAATTGTGCCAAGGGCAGAACCCTGGAAGCACTAACTTTTAAGCTTTCAATTCTAAAGGATGACTGTAGGAGGAACCCACCACAGGTTAATCTTTTCAAAATACACTGACTTTCTACAAATATTCATGGTGAATAAACACTATTTTATATTGTTGGATCTCTGGACAGGCTCTAAAATTGGCCAATAATTAGTGCATTAAAAGTTAAATATACAAAATAATGTTTCTAATATTTACTCAGGGCATTCATAAAAATAATAAAACCAACTCTGTGTACTTTTTACCTACTTTAATAAATGGAATATTACCATTACCTTTGAGACCTATGTGTCCACACTAATTCCCTTCCTCAATCTCCTCTAGGCCCAGACATAACCAACATGATGAATTATGTATTTATTAATTCTTTGATTGCCCTACAGTTTCATTCTGTATAAATGTATATTTAGATTTTTAAAACATCTGTGAACTTAATTTAATGATATCTACTCTACTTTTTCCACTGAGTCTAGGTTTTCTCGCCCACAGCATGACATTTTTGAGACTGACTGATGTTGAGACATGTTCTCTGTAGCAGTCATTATATCAACATACCTTTGTTGAATCAACACACGCTTTATTGAATGTGTGTTAGGTTCTTTCTTTTTTTTAATCTTGCTTCTATTTGCTGCAATGCATATCTTGTTCGCATCTCCTATGTAACAGTAAGCACTTACCTGGAGCCTGTCACTAGGAGAATTACTGAACGATAAGCAATGCCCATATTCAATTTTATTATGTAATGCAAAATTATTTTTAAAAATGGTTGTACCAACTTATATTATTACCAGAAGGGTTAACAATTTTTTTTTACTGAACATCTCCAAATGCTGATATTACCAAATTTTAAACTTTTGCCAATTCAGTAGATAAAATATGGTATTTAACTGGGTTTTAATTTATAATTCCCTATTATTGATGAATATCTTTTCATGCATTTGCTAGCTCATTTTGCTATTTTTGTGTGTGTTCCTCTTATTGATTCATAGGAACTATATGTATGTACAAAAACCAGATGGAATACTGATTTTTGGATGGTTTTATGTTGCAAATATTAGAATGAAAGCAAATATGGTTCTTTATAATGAATAGAACTACTCATTTATATGTAGTTAAATGTATCAGTTTAATTTTTTTATACTGTAAGAGTTTTTGTATTTTGTTTAGGAAATCCTTCCCTAATTTGAATAGATGGTTCCTCAATGAAAAAGTGATTGGACCTTAAGTTTATATCAATATCATTTTCTATAAGACTAATTTAAGTATTTCGAATTTAAATATTTAATCCATCTGGAATTAATTTTTTAAATATTTAAGTGCTGAGATGTGCCTAGATAAATCCAAAGTGACCTACTATTTGCCTTACACAAACACTGTGGTTGTTATACAGCTGCCTTTAACTTTCAGGACAAAGGCTTTGGGTTCAATATTTATGCAGTGGGTATTCACTAATGATATTTGAGCAAGGAAGAGCTGTGATTAAAAAATGGCATCTGAGAAAAATTTATCTATGGTAATTTATAGAGGATTGGAAAGAGAGGAGACAAAACTGATTAATGCAAGTAGTAGTAGAGAGGAAATGAGTTAATACACAGGATCAGATTGTCAAATCAGAAATCAGACTTTTGTGATTCAGAGCTCTTCCTCAGTATCAAATTTTGCTAAATAACATTAGGGATGCAGGCAATCAAAAGGCTCAGAGGAAACAGGGAGACGTCTGGGATGTCAAAGGTGGCTTTTTAGGTCCTTCCTTTTGTTTTAGAATCAATGAGGTCTCTATGTGAGGTCCATATAATCACTTTACACAGTAGGAGCGTTTAAGTACAAAACATTTCCATCTTACACCCAGAGAGTTGTGTCACCTTCTTGACATTCTCCAAAAAGCAATGGCTGGTAGATCAAGGTTCTATTTACTACAGATGATTCCTGCCAATGGCAGGCACTTCAGAGATGAAACTACTTCCTCCTAGTACATACCATCAGTCCATTTATCCACTGGTCCAGTTTTTAAAAAGATCAGACAGAGAACTCTGGCTTTTTTCATCACAAATTTCCTGGGTCATATTCCCCAGGAAAGGAGTGTAAATAAATTACAAGTTAACAGAGTTAACTCCTTTCTCCTAGGGGGTACAGAAAGGCATAGAAAAAAGACAAGAATGTAAACATTAATATAAACAGAAAGAGAGAGAGAGGGAAGGGGGAGAGAGAGAGAGAAAGAGAGAGAGATATCAGAATTTTCTTCTAGAATTAGAACAAGGAAATTTTGGAGAAAGATAATAACTTCTCTGACAAACAATATGGAGATGAATGATAACTGATCTTGGAATAAATCCATGTTATGTTTTAAGCATTTTGAGTTTAAAGGAATTGGGACAAGAAAACAAAAGCATTCAGTAAACAATAAAGAAAAAGGTTATTGCTGGAGCTCTATATAAATAATCTGAAAATTCAAATCACATGGATGGATTAGTTTTTGGAGTACCTAAATGCAGAAGGTGGGACAGTAGAGATAAAAGCACTAAATCTGTGACAATTATAGTTTTATTTTCATCATTGACTTCTCTTCCTAGTGTTGAAATTTCTCATAGATATAGGGAAACAAGGTTACTAGAATGTCAAAAATTCAGAGTTTCAAAAAATATGTAAAAAGAAGAAAGGTATCAAAAAGCAAAGGGGTTAATGAAGAGAGGCCTCAGAGGGACAATTGAATAGGTCCATATAAAAGAAATTGCTGGTATTCAAATAATTCAAATGAACATATATTCTTATGTGTAGTGAGCTGAATGATAGCCTATCAAAAGTTACGGCCATGTCCCAATCTCTAGAACATGTGAATATTACTTTATATGGTAAAAGAGTGAGTAGTGCCTTCTTTGACAAAGGATGTTAGGTTAAGCATCTTGAGAGAAGTTTACCCTGGATTTTCCAGGTAGGCACTAAATCTAATGACGTGTTTCCTTATCAGTGTGAGTTAGAGAGAAATTTAACCAGCAGAAGGGGAGTCAATGCAACCAATGGAGGTAGAGATTAAGAGATTAGAGTGCTGTGTCTACAAATCAGGAAATGCTGGCAACCACCAGTAAGTAGAAAAGGCAAAGAGCAAGTTCTCTCTTGGGCCTCCAGAGGGGGTGCAGCTCTACCGACACCTTCGTTTCAAAATTCTGGCCTTCGGACTGTGAGAATACATTTCTGTTGCTTTAAGCTATTCCATTTATGCTAATTTGTTACAGAAGCCTCAGGGAAAAAATGTATAAATAAAACTTTTTTTAAGTGGAAATAAATGTTTAATGTAAAAGTAGAGATTACAAATAGGCCACCTGGCTGGTCTCTAAGAATGGTGGCCTTCTTTTATAGAGTTGTATGCCTTTCCTCACTGGAGGCCCAGCTCTGAAAGGGAGGTTACACAAAGAACTTGGTCTTTTATACTTTTGAAAAGAGGATGAATATTTCTCCATGTCTTAGAGGAATAAGCTGTCAATATGAATGCTCTGAATTTCCCTATTTTCCTTACAGAATTTTTACAGAGGAACATCATATTTGAGGAGGATTTTCTAACCTGCATGCCCACAGCCATCATACAAACATGAAGTTGAGCATTGCCAGGGTGATTTCATTAGCAGGCGCCCTGAGTCAAGCAGAGATGGTGAAGAGTGAAGAGAGGACACCATCTCTCCGAGCAGTCTCAGTTTGTAAGGAGCAGTAAGAAGGGGTGGCAAAGTGAGCTGCTATAGCCTGTGGCAACATTTATCTACACTCCTGGGAGACGGGAGGGTAATTCATCATGCTACCTATTGCTGTTCTACCTTATCAAGGTTTAGCCACTTCAAATCATTGGCTTGATTTAATTACTTTATTGGGTTAGATAATATTTCACTATTTCTGGACTGCCTCACTAACATAAGAGTCAAAATATCTGTAATTTTATGGCAAAGACAGTTGATTATTTTGTTCAACTCAGTAAAATGATCAATTTGGTAGGTGTAAATGCCTGTGTAGATGCTGCTGTGAGCAGCAAGAGGCAGAAGAGACTCTCTTACCGTATGAAGGTATTTTCATCATCTGCTGGATAAATGCCGTGAAAGTTTTCCCTTGCTACGGAGAAGTTATCATGGCCCATGTGTTAAAGTGTACTTATTTGCTGTAAAGAGGCATTTGTGGTTGATTAAACACGTCAGCTTCATTTTGCATTTAATCAAAAGCAGGGGCCATTTATTACTTTGAATACTCCACTACCCAGACCTTAGCCCTTGACTAATCTACACAACCTAATTGAAGAGCATTTCAGGTGCAACCAATTATAATAGAATAAGTTCCATGCCTAGACTCCACTCCAAAAATTTCTTAATATATAAGCCTTAATAAAAACTTTTGTCCAACTAGAAAAGTCATGCTGTATTTGATTTGGATAATCAACTTACAGCCAGCTATACTATGATATTAACATTCGGTGCAATCTCTATCAAGTCCTTCTGGTGTCCATAAGTACCCTACTCTCTGGGTTTCCTAAAACTACACATACAAAATTCTTCTGGAGATTTCAGGTATTAGGAGAGTGCATTTGGCGGTACATTTTCTTGTTCTCAAAATAGAACAAGAAAGCAGTTTCATGTAATTTTTAATGCTTTAAAATGGGGGTCATTTCTTTTATTTCTTCAAACTCTTTCACCTTCTACATTTACTATGCCCTTTCTTCAAGTTTTACTTTCTACCATTTTTTAAAAAATCTCTTCATTGAGGTATAATCAACATACAAATTTGGTATGTATATCATGTATAGAATTTGTTGAATTTGAAGATAAGCGTATAATTGTGAAGGCATCGTAATCTATGCCATAAACATATCTATCCCATCTAAAACTTTTCTTCCACCCTATATCACTATTATTACTATTATTATTATTATTTGAGAAGACTTAACAGAAGACATCTCCTCTTAACAAATTTTTTAAGTACACAACACAGTATTGCTAGCCATAGGCACTATGTTGTACAAAAGATCTCCAGGGCTTATTTTGCATCTTGCCTAACTGAAACTTTTGTATTTTTAACAAATATCTCTCCATTTTCCCCAAACCCAGGCCCTGGAAGCTACCATTCTACTCTCCACTTTTATGAGTTTGTCTATTCTAGATTTCTCATATAAGTGATATCATATAGTATCTGCCCTGTGTGGTTGATTTCATTTATGTTCCTGCAAATGGCAGCATTTCTTTATTTTTTAAGGCTAAATAATATTTTATTGTATGTATATATCACATTGTCTTTATCTATCCATCTTTCAATAGACATTTAGTTTACTTCCATTTCTTAGCTGTAGAGAACTGTGCAGAAGTGACCATGGGAGTGCAGATCCTGACTTCAGTGCCTTTGGAAACACACCCCCAAAGTGGGATTGCTAAATCATATGGTAGTTCTATTTTAAAATATTTTTTTTCAGAAGCTCAATACCAATTTCCAGTGTTCCTTCTTCTTTGCTGGAAGAAGAACTTCTTCTTCAGCCTACTTATCACTTATCTTCAATTTTGTATACTAGCCATTCCAGTTGGTATGAGGTTGTATCTCATTGTGGTATGTGTGCATTTCTTTGGTGATTGGTTAGTGATGTTGAGCACCTTTTTATATACTGTTAGTGATTTGTATGTCTTCTTTTTTTAAATTTTATTTTAATTGTTGTTCAAATACAGTTTTCTGTCTTTTACTCCCATCCCAGCCCAGTTACCCAGCCTTCCCCATCTCCTTTCCATTTCCCCCCTACCTAGTTTTTGTCGATGTGTCCTTTGATTTGTATGTCTTGTGGAGAAATTCTATTCAGGTTCGTTGCCCATTATAAAAATTGGGTTATTTGTTTTTCTGTTACTGAGTTGTAGGAGTTCCCTATATATTTTGGATCTTAATACTACCAGATACACAGTTTGCAAATAATTTTTGCCTTCTGTAGGTTGCATTTTTATTTTGTTGGTGGTTTCATTTGCTATGCAAAAATTTTTAGTTTGATATAGTCCTACTTGTTTATTTTTTCCTTTGATACCTTAGCTTTTCATGTCAGAACCAAAAAAATCATCTCCAAGACCAATGTCAACGAGCTTACTGCCTATTTTTTCTTCTAGTTTCATGGTTTCAGGTTTTATGTTTAGGTCTTTAATTCACTTGAGTTGATTTTTGTGCATGTTGTTAAATAGACACACAATTTCATCTTTTTGCATGTGGCTGTTCAATTTTTCTCCCCACCATTTATTGAAGAGATTGTCCTTTCTCCATTCTGTTTTCTTGGTACATTTGTTGAAGATCAGTTGATTGTAAATACATGGGTTTATTTCTGGACTCTCTCTTCTGTTCCATTGGTCGATATGTATGTTTTTATGCCAGTATCATATAGTTTTGATTACTGCAACTTTGTAATATATTTTTTAAATCAGGAAATGGGATGCCTCCAGCTTATTCTTCTTTCTCAAAATTTCTTTGGCTATTCAGAGTCTTTTGTGGTTCCATAAGAGTTTCAGGTTTTTTTCTCTAGTTTTGTAGAAATTATCTTTGGAGTTTTGATAAGGAGTGTTGTAAATCTGTAGATCACTTTGGATAATATAGACATTATCTTATATTCAGCTCTTGAAAGAAATTGAATTCACATTAAATTTTGATCACCCGGAAATAGCAAATAGTAACTGTCATTAAAGGCTGAGAGAAATTACTATAATTAATTATTTTTAGGTTCTGAATTATAACATTTTGAAGCTATTTATTCTATATCAGGCTTGTATCTGGGATTATATCAAAGCAAGTTTATTACTCCTTAAAAACCTTTAACATTTTCCCTATCTTTTGCTCTAAAGATGGCAGTATGTCAGTACCTGGTACTATTGTTTTCTTGTCCAGAGCCAGTCCTTTTACTTCCTTGCTAATAGAGACATCCTTTTAATAAGGCACAATGTGTACCATGACAAGGAGTGAAACATGGTATGTCTATGTCGATCATTATCATTCTTTTTTCCATTCTTGGTCCCATTGGGAAAACACAACCTGAGTTCTAATGAAAAAGATTTACAAGGCTAAGGTTGATAAAAAGATATGTTAGGTGACTTTTACTGCATAACAAGTCTCTCCCAAATCTGGTAGTTTAAAGTACATATGATTTATTTAGCTAAATAAGAATTTAGCTAAGAATTTATTTAGCAAATTCTCTTTGGCTGGGTGGTCCTTCTGTCCCAGGCAGCCTCAGCTGTCTGTCACAAGCATGCTCTTAAGTCTGTGTTCACCTGGCCGGTAGGCAGGTGGTTGTATGATCTACGATGACCATTCTCACATTATAGTGTTTGGCAATCAATTAGACAGGACAAAAAAGAATAACTGACTGGGACCCAGGTCTTCATCAATCAGCAGACTGGGGCAGGCTTTTTCACATGGTAATTATAATATATAAAAAAGCCTTAGAGAGTAGAAAGGTGTAAGGTTTTAATGACATTTTGAAACTCTTTGCAACATCACTTCTGTGTACTCTGTCGACTAAAGCAAGTCACAGTGAGGACAGATTTGAGGGCTGGAGTAGTAGAATTTACCTCTTGAAAGGCAGAACTGCAAAGAGTTGGGGCCATTTTTACCATATACCACAGGAGGCTTCTGGGAGGATATCTCTTTCCTGGTTAAAGGAGTTATGCAAGTGAAAAACCTGTGTTTTACTTAGCTTCTTCCTTCTTGCTTTCAATAATGTCTTAGGCCTTGGTACTTGCAGCTCAGTCAGAAGAGAAGGCCAAAGGAATTTCAGCTTTGTACTACCAGAATCATAATATCAGTGAATAGCTGAATATCACTGGACCTTCCAACTTCTAGATTTTGAAGTGAAAGATTAAATGCCATATTTAAAACCAATTTAATAAACTATTTTGTTGCTTTTGGAAATCAGGAGTTAGGTGATGTAACAGAAGCATTATAATGACATGAGGAAATCAGTTCATGGACTAGAATACTATGTTTAAGTTCTGTAAACATACTATTTCAGTGAAAGTATATTTCATTTTGTTGCTGCTAGATTGAATATAAACAGTTTATAATTAATCCTTTTAATAGTAGAGAATCCAAAGATTTTTACAGAAGCTTATTTTCTTAAGTGTTAACATGTGTAGTACTTTTAGCTTCTTTGCAATAGACATTGTTTCCTTGATTTTATCAAAATTTTATATTAATTTTACCAAAGAATTCTATGCTGAAGAAATTAAATTTGCATTTCTATTATCTTTTTCTGTCATGTACAATTATTTAAGTCCTCTCATAGTTTTACAATTACACTTCTTGTTTAGGGCACAAAACCCTATATATTAATAAAAACTAATGAGCTATATTCTTTAATGCCACCAAAGAAAGATAAAATTTTCCTGTATTAGGCACATATTCAATCAAGATTTATAAAGCAAAGATGTAGTAGTTTAAAAGAGAAATATTTGTTATACTTTAGTATGTTGATTACGAAAGTGAAGTGAGTTGATTCTTTACTTCTTTGATTTTAGTTTTTATGTCAGTAAAAGGAGGATTGGATAGTATTACTTTTGATGGCCCTTCAAGCTATAGGATTTTCCAATTTTCAGAATCTTTCTCTTACTCTGCTTGGACCAATGTACTAATTCTCCTCTTTTGGCCTAAGAGTCCATTCCTGTATCCCTCCAAGTCTTCTCTGAGGCATCTTCTATATAATGCTAAGCCCATTCTTTACAGTTGTCCAAACGTTTCCTCAAAACATGCCTCAGTTATGGCTTAATTATAAAGAAAAGTGACATTTTGTCTTGTCTTAAGTTAAATAAGCTAAAATTTCTCAGATTACTAAAAGTTTATAATGCTCTTAATACTTTTTATTATTTCCCAGAGAAGAGGTCATTTTGCTTGTTTTTGAAGAATGAGTAGGAGACAGGCTGCCAGACTAGAGAGGAAAGGGAGGTAATTAGGAGAAACATTGAGCACAGCAAGGAAAAATAAAAGCAGAAGCTAATACACAGAGGCATAAAATAATTTAGTTCATCCTAGGACAGACAAAAGGACACATAGGCAAGACTAGTGGGAGAAGATGCTGAAAGTGGAGACCAGGTCATGAGATAATTTATGATGTAGATGAATTTGAACTGGTTCCATTAAGTGATAAAAAGAGACTCAATTGTTTCTTGCTCTTTTCTTATACTGTATCTTTAATGTGTGTGTGTGTATATATATATATATATGATTATCAGAGCAGCATGTCACAATGGTACATACATGCATGTCAATGTTTTTTAGTAACTGTAAGCCTCTTGAAAGCGGAATCCATATCAAACTCATTACTGATATGGATGGCTTTATGACATGCCAATTTAGTTAGCCTGAACTACATTCACCAGAATTCCCATCGTAGTGTGTTTCCAGATAGAATGAGCTACAAGAAATGTTCTCTAGTAAGAGTTAAAGGACAGAAGGGGGTAGCAACCATTTTTTAGCAAAAAAACCCAACAACCCCAAAACAAAACCTCCTTCAAATTATCCAGTCCAACACAAATCTAGGTGCTGCTGGGAAGGGTTTTGAAGATACTATTAAAGCTCCTACCCAGTTGACTTTAGGTTAAGCAAAAGAGAGATTACTGGCTGGGCCTGATTCAATCAGTGTGAAACCATTTAAAATGGGATATAGATCTTTCCTGAGTTCAGAGGCTTCATGCTTCAGCTGTGCTGGTGTGTTTCCAGCTTGCTTGTGAGCTTCCCTTACTAACTGCCTACGCTATGGATTTCAGGTCTGCTTAGCCAGTCCCTATAAGTGCAGATTCCAATTCTTTGTAATAAATCTCCTTTTCTCTATTTATTTCCAACTAGTTCTGCTTCTGTGGTTGAAAAGCAGACATCCAAAGCATATGCTCAGTAAATGTTAAGTGAATATATAAATTTGATTATTACTGCCAATTGGCTTATGTTCATGAATAACTAGCAAGTGGTAAGACAATCTGAAAAAATTCCAATAATTTATGGCTACTCTTTGGGAATTTGAATATGTCAAAAGTGATTTTGATTGGATAAATCTTAAATTTGTGTTTATTTCCAAATCGTTATTTCCAAACACCTTATAATTGTGAAAAAAGTACCTGATGTAGGGAGTGTAGTTATCTGTTAAATAGGTAGGTCTATTCAGCTAGTATTTGTTGCATGCGCACCATGTGCCAGGTGCTCATCAACACATTGGAGAATTATCAGGAAACAAAACAGGAAAACTAACAAACAAACAAACACCCGTATTTAGAAAATGTTTACATTCTTGATTTTAAGAATTAATCAGTCACTTACTCCACTATTAGTCCTGAAAATATTCTTTTAGGGATGAGAGAAACTCAGGGTTGGTCCCTGACTTCAAAGTTATAAATCTTGGACTTGGCTAATTTTCAGATCTTTGATGTACAGTAGTCTGAAGTGGATCTCTGCGGCATTATGGATGAGACAAGACAAATTCACATGGACTACCGAGTCCTATGGAGGAAAAGGGACGGCACAGCCACTCTCTCAAAGGGAGAGTGCCTCTACCCTTGCCTTGGCAAGCTTTTATTGGGTTCAATTTGCGCAGGAATACAGAGTGTACACATAAAGCTCATCAATCATTGCCAGGCAGAAATTATTAAACAATAGATAACATTCAAAGAACTCTGAGGGCTTACTCTGAGTCAGGGTCAGATAGTTAAAGGGCCTTAACATTTTGGGGAACAAACTCATTTCATGCTTAGACCTTTATTATTTAAATTGAGGATATTAGCAAAGTGGGTTTCATAGGATTTTACGCATTCTTTCTTAGGCTTGATTGTCCTAGGGAACCTGCCCTTTCCAACACAGGGCCCCACCCACCTCCGGCATTGTTTCAGGCTTAAGTCAGGCAGGGCAAGTAAGGCAGCCAAGAGATTAGGAAACTTCTTGAAGACAGAATGAGGACTCAGGCTATGTCAAAGCTGAGGGGTGAGGGTCCAACACCCCCTTTTTCTATAGTCCCTCAAGTCCTTCCCTGGGGACCCTTAGTGACTGTGCCTGTCTTAGGTCATCGCTCTTTTGAGGAATCTTACCTGTGATTGGCTAACCAGTCATCCACCCAGGGCCAAGCAGAGTGAAGAGAAAGGGGGCAGAGCTGGTGCCCCTACAAGGAAGATAAGTTTTGTCTCCTAAGTGGCTTATGCTCCCAAGGTCCTTTACTTAGCCTTAGACATGGGGGATTACAGCTTCTGAAATGAGGCAGGGCAGTTCCCAACACTAGTTATTCAAGTTAGTGCGCTCAAAGAATTTATCTGTATGTCTACAAATATTCTTATTTTAATAGCTTTGTTTTAAAATTAGATTCAGTTTGTTTTGTATAAGACATAGACGCTTGAGACTGTCCAAAATTTCAGATTCCTTCAGTACCACAATTTTCCACAAAGTCTATTAAATCTCTTGTTAAACTATTCTCATTAGACTAGTTACCAGTCATTTGTTTTTTCATTTGATTGTTTCAAAATCACTACCTTGACTGCAAAACATCTCTTTATATTGTGTCTTTTGAGTTTTTACCTTTATTTTGTTGTCTTAAAAAATCTCTATTTGTATTTTATACATGCTCATTTTAGTTTTAATATCTTTATTTATTGGCCATTGCATTTATTTGAAAGAATAAATAATTTTTGAAAAGAAAGCTGAGATTTTTCTCTTCCTTGTTTTTAATAGTATTTCCATAGCATTTTACACATAGTAGACATATAGTATAAGTTGAATAACCACATGGATGAATATATCATAATTATTGATTGTTATATTTTATGTAATATTGTCAGAATAGTTTGAAGAATCTAAAATAAAAGATATAGGCTATTATCAACAAGACAAGTAATAACAAATGGAGAGGCTGTGCAAGAAAAGGAACCTTCACTCACTGCTGGTGGGAATGTAAACTGCTTCAGCCACTGTGGAAAATAGTATGGCAGTTCCTAAAAACATTACGAACAGAGTTAGCATATAACCCAGAAATCCCTCTTTTGGATATCTACCTGAAAAACTTGAAAACATTGATTTGCAAAAATATATGCACCTCTGTGTTCATTGCAGCATTATTTACATTGGCCAAGACATGGAGTCAGCCAAAGTGTCATTCCATGGTGACAGGATAAAGAAGATGTGATACATATATACAATGGAATGCTACTCAGCCATAAGAAAAAATGAAATATTGCCATTTGTGACAACATGGTTGAAATTTAAGAATATGCTAAGCTAAATAAGTTAGTAATAAAAAGCTAGGAAACATATGATTTTACTCATACATAGGATAAAAAAATGAAACTCATAGACACAGACAATAGTGAGGTGGTTACCAGAGAGATGAGGATGGGAGGGTAGTAAAGGGTAAAGAGGGCCAGATATGATTAAACTTTGAGTGGTGGGCACACAGAGCATTATACAGAACATGTATAATAGAAATGTACACTTGAAACCTATATGATACTATCAAGCAATGGCACCCCCCAAAATTTAATAAAAATGAATAAAAACCAAAACATAAGACATAACTTACTGGAAATATATAACACCTTAAAAAAATAAGTAAATAAAACTAAAAGGAACTCTATCTAAAAATATTTCAGATTTTCAGGTTGATCTTCCTAAACCTCAGGAAATAATTAGGATTTTTAATATCAGAAAAGGATTTATGTGTGAATTATAATATTCTTTAAACCTCAGGAATAATTGTTTTATTTTAAAACAAAACTGTCTCTATTTGAAAATATAACTTCTGTCTTTGGAACCGTACAGAAACTCCATTTCTTTAACATGACCCTTTCTCCTTCTGTCTTTCCACTCCTTTCCTTAATCATTAAGACCTTAGGGTATCAGGTTCTGGTAAGTATCGAATTGTCTTAAGAACAAACCTCTTCTCTTGGCTGCAGAAACAGTTTCAGTCAAGCTAAACTTAACATCTTTGATGTGGACTCCGACTTGACTTGCGGACTCCACATATTGTGGCTACAAGGAAGAAATTCACATGGGCTGCAGAAATCCTGTGGAGAAAAAGGGAGGGCATGGCCACTTTCTGAGTGAGAGAGGTCCCTGAGCCTTTCCTGGACAAACTTTAATTGCTTTTCTGGGCATATTACATCAAGGATGGTCCTCATTTACTATGCACAGGTTCGCTTTAGGTAATTACCTTTTATAGATAACAAAGGAAAGGATGTTGTTGATTACTTCAAAGAAAAGGATGTTGCAAATGCAGGGGGAAAAGTGGTTTAACTGGTTACACTCCATCCTTGGAAGGTTTAGCACAGACTTTAGGAAGTTACTTTAAAGATATGCAGTAAACATTTACTGCCTCAATTCAAGGTGAGGGAGTTTTAGCAAAAAGCAAGCCTCAACGCAGCCTAGGTACAATGCAGGCCTGGTTCCCCATGGGAAAACCGATCTGTGGGCCAGGCTCCTGTGTGTTGCCTCATTTCTGTTGGCTTTCTGAATCAGGGGCTGGGCTACATTCCCGACTGCATCTTGACTTCAGTGGTGTTTCAGCCCCAGGCTGAGGAAAGCAGAATAGCTTTTTGACCACACCCTCATGCAACAGACAAAACAATGCCATGGCTGACATCAGGACCTGATAACCTGGCCCCAAGCAATTTGTAGAGCCCAGGACCCCAACTCCTTTAGTCACTGTGGTTAATGATTTTTCCCTTTTGTCACCCATCCCCTGGAAGCTATCAGGGAGCCAGGTCTTTAAGCACCAGCTTACCTGTGGCTCCAGACTTGGTGCTATTTCCTCAACTCATAAACCCTTATTTTCTTGACTGCAAACTCCTATTCACATTTAATTGGGCTTTGATGCATGCAGGCAAAAGGACCTCTTTAGTCTGGTAACAAATTTAAAAAGTAAAAAAAAAGTTATAAAAATGTGTAATATACATATGGAAATGAAAGTATTAAAACATTACTAATTTACACCCTGGCTGGTGTGGCTCAGTGGTAGAGTTCCAGCCTGAAAATCAAAGGGTCACTGGTTCAATTCCCAGTCTAGGGGACATGCCTGGGTTGTGGGCCAAGTCCCCAGTAAAGGGTGCACAAGAGATAACCACACATTAATGTTTCTCTCCCTCTCTTTCTCCCTTGTTTCTTCTCTTAAAAAATAAATAAAATCTTTTTAAAAAATTGCTAATTTAAAATAAAAAACACATTCACTATTTGCCTTTACATTTTTCTTCCTCCTTGCTCTAACAAATCACCTGCTTTTCATTCCATTTTCTCATCTATACATTTGGACCAAGGTTTTGGGGTCTAACCCTAAAGCAAGAACTCATTCATGGATTTGGTAAGTTCTAAGGGGTTTTGGTGCTATTCCAATAAAACCCCCAGGGGTTTAGAGATTATTTCATCTTTTATTAATTTTTTATGGGGAAATTCAAAAACATAGCTAGAGGAGGATCATGACTCTTTGTACAAAGAAGAAATGAGAATTCTTCTGCCTTTCAAAGACTCATGTGAATGTAGGTGGAGCTCCAGTTCTTGCTGGGGGAAAGTTACATGTGGAGAGAATATAAGTTTATCTCTTTTCATTGTCATCTTCTCACTATAGATTTTGCTTTGTCTTAACCTTGATAGGAAGTAAGAATTCAGGGGTATATGAAAAAGGGTGGTGAATATCCCCAGCAGCAGGGCAAGCTTGAGGCAGCAGAATTAGCCACTCATGTTGTAAGGACTTCTTTTGGGTGCACTGGAACATTCAACTGGTCTTTGAAAGTCGGACGTATGAAAGTAGACACCTTCTTGTGTAGCACTATCACAATCTACCTAGTTTATGTTTAGTGGAAATTTCTTAAGATAATTTTAATCAATACTTACTCAAGAGTCATTGAAAACAACAATTCATGATTTTTTGCAAAAACATGCATTTAAATGGCTGAATCTCTCTTGCATTCACAACCTAAAAATCTAGTGTTAAATTTGTTTCTGACACGTAAATTCATTGTGATAACAAATTGGTTTGATGATGTTCTTCACAAAACTATTTCTAAAACTTTGGACAGTATATTTAGAAACTAGCTTTAAAGCCAATTTACAAAATAATTGAATAATAGCCTAAAGTTAATATTTGCTACACATATGGCTTAACATCAACCCTAAAGTCAGGAATTAGACATAACTGCTTTCTTCTCAGACTGTTCTAAAATTCTACACTAGTATAATCAGATATCTTTTCATTGCTAAAAATAAGAATATTGGGTGGATAATTTCAAGTTGTAGTTTCTGTTGCTTAGCTCTAAGTGCACAGAAAATTCTTGGTTATGAGTCTAATAGCTTTCTTTAAGTAGCCATACATCTGAATTAACAACATATTAAGTCTATTTTTCCCAGAAGGCACATAAAGTCAAGTTTATGAGAATGTATTAAACATTAACAGTAAGGATAAGTGTTCATCTTTGCTCAAGTTGCTGTCAAGTGTCCAGAAAGCAGCATTTTTATTTTGTTCATTTATTTAGTCACTGTACATGTATCATACATCTACTATAAACAGACATCTGAGCAGGTGCTCCATCCCACAGAGCTCATGGTTTTGTATAGTTGACGAAGATGAGTTCGAGGAACTGAAACATCCTTCTGAACAATCAGGTTCACAAGGAGCCAGCTCACCTTAAACCTAAACCCCTGCTTATATCACCTACTGTCAATCTGAGCCTTCTTTGAGCTGATCACATTAGCTCAGATGGTCAACTCTTCATTCTCAAACCGTTTGAGATCCATGTCCCACCTCAGCCTCATGCTCGATGGATGCTGTCTCTTGCTTCAGTGTTTATTGGCTCATATCCCTCTGCTTTTCTGATGACAGAATTATCAATTTTGGCCTAGATAATAACACTGAAGTCTCCTTTCACTATCATAATTTTTTCAAACTACTTGTATTGAAACTTCAGTCATATTTGGAACAAAAATATATCCTTGATCACTTCTGATTAATAATAATGTCTGCATAAGATGACTATAATATTTTAGGTGTTTAAAGAATCTTAGAAGCCCTCCTTTTTTTTTTTTTTTTGGCACATCCATTCCTGAACATCTTAACGATGTTTTTGTGTAAATATACTTAGATAACTGCTGCTGCTGTCACACAAAAAAGTCAATGTCAAAGAAGTAAGCTTCAGAACAGCGGGAATACTATGCCATCACTTGTGGAAAGAAATGAACCTATGTCTGCAGAGAATGTTCCTGAAATGATCCATAAAGTCTGTTCATGGTAATTGATGTGAAGTATTAAGAGTTTTGAATGGGAGGAAAAGTTACGTTTCATGGCAAATCCTTTTATAATGTGTGACTTGTTTTTTCTAACCACATCCCTGTATTAGTTTCTATTTATTTATTTCTAAAACGTATATTTAAAATTTTTTGATTTAATATTTTTACATTTATTGTATTTTTTCATTACCATTTAGCCCCTTTATAACCCCCAACCCCCAGCAATCACCACAAATATATATGTATTTGAAACAGTGAAGAAACCATCCATGCAAATAATTTTTTTAAAAAAAGATAAGGGAACTGAGGCTTATGGAGGTTGTAATTTTTGTCAAAATGATGTAATGAGTAAGTGGGGGAGCTGAATCCAGGTTTCTCAGTGTCTGCTCTTTCTTCTGTACTTTTTTTGCAGTATTGGGGACACAGAAGACATATTTTTGAGTAAATCATACATTTGGTGGGGTTCATTTTATATGTTACCATAATGTAGGTATATTTAAAATTTATATAAATTTGCATATATATGGATTGACTTAAGTTCCCGTAAACAGGATATGTTGAAATCCTAACCCCCAGTACTTCAGCATTTGACCTTATTTGGAAATAGAAAGGAATTTACAGAAGCCACTGGGTTAAAATGAGGTAATTAACATAAGTATTAATCCAATATGACAAATTCAATAAGAAGTAATCAAGTTAAAATGAGATCATTAGGGTAGCTATAGATCCAATATAATTTTATGTCCTTATGAAAAGAGAAAATTTGAACTAAAACACACGTACACAAAGAGAATGTCATGTGAACATAAAGGCAGACGCCAGAGTGAGGTATATTCAAGCCAAAGAATACTAAAGATTGCCATAAAACCACCAGAAGCTGAGAGGGGTAGAGCAGATTTTCCCTCACAGACTTTGGGAAGAACCAATCCAACAGACACATTTTGACCTTGGACTTCTAGCCTCAAGAACGGTGAGATAATAAGTCTCTGTTGTTTATGCCACCCAGTGTTGGTACTTTGTTAGTGCAGCCCTAGAAAAACAATGCAGCCAACATACATTTGTATATCTTATAAAAACTAAGTTTGTTTGGTTTATTATTTATCATATTTCATCTTATTAAAACATTTTTAATGCAGAGTTTCTCATCTTTAGAGTGCACATATTCTTTCAAGGCAATATCAAAATATCAGCTCAATTTGGCCAATTCCACTGGAAAAAAATGAGTTAATATCATAAATTTAGTATCATATTGTTATAGTATCTGAAATAAAAAATAATCATTTAAAAATTAACTATTTCAAATAAAATTTTTCATAATTTTATTACCTTTCTTTTCTGAAGACATACATGTTGGAAAGGAAGTCATATTATTTGATCAAAATGCATAAGTGTTGTGTGTTATTAAGAGTATAAACTTGGGAATGCATAGATGGTTATAAATAGACTTGAAACACTAGTGGTTGTATCAATCATATTGTTAATACCACATTTCAATACCACTGTTAAGTAAAAATGTAGTTGTATTTGGTAATGTCCATAGTTATTAGAGTAGGGAAGAGATGGTTGCTTATAAGATACAGATTATTTGGAGTGGTAAGTTTAAAATTTCACTAGAAAAATATGTAGATAATGAAAATTGATACATTTTTCCTGAATGTTATAATAGTGGTATCTTGACAAGCTGATCTTTGAAGCAAAAGTTTCTGTTATTTTTCTCCCACCAGCTTTAATAGTTGCTACTTTAAAAAATTATAAATCTTTATACCCACCTGGGTTGATTTTTTTTTTAGTAAGGACCAACTAATTGTAGAAATATATAAAACTTTGGTGTTATGTAAGATAAATAAGAGCATTATGCAAATTAAAAGAATTTGCTCCCATGCATGATTTTATAGAAATAAAAGCAACATAATTTCAATGTTCATTGGAAGCATGAAGAAATTTATTTAAAAAAAATTAAAACAAGTTAAGACACAAATAAAAGTGTGTGGTCTAGCAAAGAACCTTCTATTAGTCTAAGAGAATAAATTAAGCTTTTGACAAATAGGATATTTTAAAAATTATTTCTACATTTAAAGTTCTAATGAGACAAAGTAGTTTGTTCTCATATCTGACCAAAATAAAAGGGTATTTCAATCACTTTTTTTTTTTTTTACTGTTAAACAATCTTGAAAGAAATTAAATTCTGGTTTGATTTAGTTCAGTAGCTATGGGAAGTTTTAAAAAATCACTTAGGACTGAATTCCAGATTAAACATAGAAATATCCACATTGGTTTGACATTCAGCATTTTGGTTTTGGGATCACTGTTTTAGTTATATTCTGATTTTAATTAGCCCTGATCATTTTTCTGACACAGTGTCTATCATCTTCAATACTTTTTAAGACAGGTATAGAGCACTGAGTAATCAAAGCAGGCACTACTCAATCAGGCACTAACCAATTACGAGGGATAAATAAAATGATGTATATACTAGTGTATTCTGAAAACAGCCAGAGCCAGGTCTGCCTTTACTTCCTTTCCATCACTAGCAATCTTGACTGAACCTTTATTCTTTTTCATTATTGGGGTTACCTATTAATTGATATCTTTGCCTCTAGTATCTGTTTATATCCCATATCCATATGTACCTCTTTAAAAAATTGCATTTTATAATTTCTTTGGTCAAGAATATATCTTCTATTAAGAACTTAAACAGGGTTTCAAGACCCTTTCTGACCTCACCTTTCCACTCTGTCTCACTTCCTTACTTGAAACTTCCAACATGTTGCTTCAGCTTTTGTGTTTTTATTTGTGCCATATAGATTCTGCACCTGCTGCTTTCTCCTTTAGAAACATAGTCCTCCATCTTCCTAGTTCATAGATCTAAATATACCATAGATCTAAATATACCCAAATTCTGCAGGTCTTCCAGTCACCACAATGAGATTTTTCTCTTAGATTGGTATAACTAATCTCACCCATGCTTTGTGCATAGTCCTGGCACTTCCAAAATGGTCTGCAATTTATGGTGCATTAGCACAAAAAAATATTATAAAGATAGTTTAACTGATAATTATGAAGACTCAACTTTTGTAAATGTGTGTTTCACACTGTTAAAAGAGGAAGATAAAAAATACCCCAAAATTTTAATTTAGTTGGTTTTGCACAGGCCGTGGGAGTTTGCCTTCTGATTTTAGGGGAAAGGCTGAATATCTTCTCTGCTCTTCATTTTAGTGTCTTAAAAACTGCTTTTATTATGGAAAATGTCAAGGATACACAATTGTGGAAAAGATAATGTAATAATCTTTATGAATTTACTACCCAGCTTCAACAATTTTCATCATTTCAATGACTTTTCATCTAATCTCTCTGCTTTTAGCAATCTGATTTGTCATAAAACACTCACCAAAAACCTCATTTTGCATGGCTAATGAAAATATAACAAAATAGAAAGGGAACCAACTGTATGGGAAAACATATTTGCCAATGATATCTCAGACATAGGGTTGATCTCCCAAATATATAAAGAATTCACATGACTCCACACCAGGAAGACAATCCAATTAAAAAATGGGTAAAGGACCTGAACAGACACTTCTCTAAGGAGGATATACAGAGGCTCAAAGACATATGAAAAAATACCCAACATCTAGCTATCAGTGAGATGCAAATTAAAACCACATTCATATATCACCTCACACCTGTCAGAATGGTGATCATTAACAAATCAACAAACAACAAGTGCTGGTGGGGTTGTAAAGAAAAGGGAACCCTGGTACACTGTTGGTGGGAATACAGACTGGTGCAGCCACTGTGGAAAACAGCATGGAAATTCCTCAAAAACCTAAAGATGGAATTGCCTTTTGACCAAGCAATTCTATTGCTGGGATTATATCCTAAGAATCCTGAAACACCAATTCAAAAGAACTTATGCACTCCAATGTTCATAGCAGCATTATTTACAATAGCCACGTGCTGGAAATAGCCTAAATGCCCACCAGTAAATGAGTGGATCAAAAAACTATGGTTCATTAACAAAATCAAATGCCATGCAGCAGAAAGAAAGAAGAAACTCCTACCCTTGGCAACAACATGGATGGAAGTGGACAGTATTATGCTAAGTGAAATAAACCAGGAGGTGAAGGACAAATACCATATGATCTCACCTATAAGTGGAACCTAATTAACAAAACAAATAAGTGAGCAAAATAGAATCAGAGACATGGAAATAAAGAACAAACTGACAGTGATCAGAGGAGAGAAGGGAGGTAGATAATGGGAAAAAAAGGGGAAGTGACAAGTCAAGGAACAGGAATAGAGGATTTGTTGGCACAGACAATGGGGTGGGGATTGACTGTAGGAGCAGTGGGGCAGGGAATGGGGAGAGCAACAGGGAAAAGGTGGGACAACTGTAACTGAATAACAAAAAAAAATTAAGGAGCAATGATGATGTATTCTCACTGAAGCAAAGCACAGAGGCAGAAAAATAAAAAAACATAGTTGTTTTTTGGACATAGTGTTTAAATTTAAGTTTTGCCTTGTGGATACTCATATATGGAACCTAGAGAGATGAAGAGATTAGAAGACTGGAAATGAAGAGATTAGAAGGCTAATACGTTTTTGAGTGAACTATCTTGCCAAAATCCCCACAAATCTGACCTGCAATAGCCAGTGCTTTATCTCCTAAAGCAACCTGTGGTCCCTGGAGTGGCATCAACATGTTCTAGAGTTGCATAGCTATCAGGAAGGAAGGGTTCCCAGGTACCCAGTCAGAGGTCTAAGCCAAGGCCATGGAGAACAGTGGACCAAGAACACCTCATAGGACTGAAACAGGAGTTTGCAAACTGGCTCACCAAGAACTCGCTCTGTGCTGACAGGCCCTTTTCTTCCTCTTGCCCCAAGAAGATCAGGGACTCTTGTTTTTCCCCACTTTCCCATATCTTTATCTTATGTTTTTGGTTTTTTTTTTTTTACCTTTAGCGTATCTTCTTTCTTTGCATTCATTTTATATGAGGGCTAGTATGGGTAATATTTGGTTTATAGGTTGCCAGACCATAAGATTCCTCCTCAGGACCCAGTGGAGAGGATTGTGTGTTGACCAGAGGTCTGGGACATTGCTATGCATTCTTTAACTGCATGTGGCACTGAGATTGTTTCCTCAGGAATGAGGAAAGTGTATATTCTTTTAACAGAGAAGAGAGCGTGGATGCTTGGTTGCACAAAGAGGTAACTGTGCCTCTATAAGTCCATTCTCCCCCTTATCACTACCACAACACTGAAATTTTCCAGTATCCTCTGCAGACAGAGCTGGGCAATGAGACGTGAGTATAAGTTTTAGTGTAAGACATTTGGAAAATCCTTGCTACAGTTACTTATTCAAGATGATTCGAGCTTCAGTCACCAAATTGGATCACCACTGACTGTGAATGGAAGCCAGAACAGAAATAATGATGAATTCTAGGTCCATGATAATTCCCAGAGCTGTCTTCATAATTTTAGGCCTCTTATCTTCAGATTTATTTTACATAAATAATAAAATTATAGCTTAATTTGGTCTCTGTTATTAGCAATGAAATGCAATTCCTAAATGAGACACCTATTATTTTTCATTGTCTGCTTCCTATTTTTACTTTTATTGGCCTTAGAGATTTCTTCACATATTAAAGATAGTAATATTTTTTTTGCTATATGCATAGGAATATTTTCTCAGTTTTTTCAATCTTTAATATTTTTAGCACTCTGACACACAATAGTAACATATTTTATGCAGTTAAACCCTTATCTTTTTATAGATTTTGCCTTTAAATTCATAAAGTCAAGTCCTTTCCCACAGACAGGCTATAAAAAGATTTACCCATTGTACTAGTTAGGCTGGACAACACTGTGATGCAATAACAAATCGACCTTGGAGTCTCAGTAAATTAACACAATAAAAATTTATATTTTCTTCACACAAGGTCTGATGTGGGTCAGGCAGTTCTTCAGAAGCTTGTAATTATGCCGTCTGGAACACAGGGCTTCCAAATCACTGCAACAAAGGAAGAGATAAACAGATGAAGTATATTGCTGGGAAAGGCATTCTTATGCACACAGTCTTTAGACCACACACTTTGCTGTGCAAGAATTGGCTTTGGGCCTTGATCACTTCCTTACCAAGAGATAAAGAGCCCCCACTGCCTGTTCTCGGTCTATCACCTTGTATGGGAATATCTTTCCCTGTTTTAGGCCCAGTGAGTACTCTTATTTTTCTGCTTAAGCATGGAATGTGCATCACATGGCACCTGGCCAACCACACTGCTATATCTGTCCTCTGCAGGGAGAAGACAGAATGCTTACACTGCAGCATGAGAGAGGTGCATGTAGGCAAATTGCCCTGTGTCAGTTGCTGGGACAGATCTTCTGGCCATTGGGGACTGCTGCCCACTGCCAGAGCTGATCTTTCTCTATGTTAGGAAAGCATTTCATCCAATGCTTGACTGTATTGTGTTTTCCTTGGTGACTCTGATAGCAGTGTGCAATGGGAAGAAATATTTGAACTTCTATTCCTGGTGGTTGGCATAGTGATGATCTTTGCTGTGCACCTTTCAGATTCATAACCAGTACATGGTGCTCTGCTCAACACATTGACTCTTAACTGTCTTGACTTGGAAGTGGCACAAGCTATTTCTGTTCATATTTGTTTAGCCAGAAATTGTCACATGATACAGACCTAACTGGGTGGTTTTCACAATATCAAGGATTTCATTGACATTTTATGTGCACTGATAGACATTGCTATAGCCCTATTTCTTCACTTTCTTTAATTCTTTAATCCATGAATAGTTTGCTACAGTGCATGGTTTTAAGCAGGGATCTGTACTGGGGAGCATTGACAGTGAATCATTTAATTCAGACACATTCTTTCTATCACTGCTTGCCTTAAATAAAAAAAAATAATTGCTGGGGACTTCTGGTCCAGATGTCTGCTTAGGTAAACATGGCTCACTTCCTCACACAACTGGATCAAAATTACAACTAAATCATAGAACAACCATCATTCAAAACCATCAGAAATGGAACTGAATAGAGGTCCTACAACTATGGAATTAAAGAAGAAAATACGTTGAAACTGGTAGGAAGAGTGGAGGCATAGAAATGGCTGGTCTACACCAATGTGTGTCAGATAAAATTTGTGATCTTAGGATCACAGGCTTCCAGCCCCACACGAGGCCCCCAGACCAGGGTTCTAGTGCCAGGAAGATAAGTTTTTTTATCTTGTGGCTGTAAAAACCAGCAAGGATTGAGGCTGTGGAAGACAGAAATATCTGTAATCTCAAGCACTTTCTCTTAAAGGGCCCATGCACAGACTTAGATTCACTCCTTGTGAGATCCAGTTCTGGAGCTGCAGATTGGAAGACATCAGAGACTTAAAGGGGAAAACTGAATTGTCTGGTATCAGGTTGAGAGCTGGGGAGTAGCTTTCTCCTAGAAAGGAGAAGCTGGCAGAAGCCATTGTTCCTTTAATGATCCCTCCCCTTACAGAGCCACAGAGTCAGCAAGTGGGTACCACATCTGAGTCTCCATCAACCTGGCTAACACTGTGTGCTCGACTCTGGTGATTCTCTAAGGCCCTGCCCCACCCAAATTTCAGGCCCAACCAAACTTTTTCCAGGGTTTCTATTTGAGTGGTTTATTTTGAATCATATTTCAGATTTTCCTAAATTCTCTCAAACTGCTTGTTTGAAGCATTTGGCTTCAGTGAGTCCTAAGCCCTGTACCTTTCATTAAGTTGGCCCAAGCCTGGCACTAGCAGCAGCCAGCCTTGGTCACAGCTTGGCCTTTCCTGGTCACCTTCAAGCACAGCACAAGTAGCAGCCATCTGCAGGCTGCTTTGTAGCTAATTCTGTGTGACCCTGGACAGAACACAGGTGGTGGTTGACCTTGAACGTGCCAACAGCAATCAAGGTTTAATTATAAGAGGAGGGTGTATACAGCCCACACAGTGGACACACCTTGAGTACTCAGTTTGGATACTCAGCCCAATAGGACACTGTGCCTCTAGGACACAACTTGGGTACTCAACCCTATAGGACACTGTGCCACTGGATCTTACAGTACACATACTATATTAAGCCATTCTAATAAGCCTGGGAGATGTAGTAACTCTACCTAATACATAAACACAAACACAGGGAGGCTATCAAAATGAGGAGACAAAGAAACATGGCTAAAAGAAAGAACAGAACAAAACTTCAGAAAAAGAATTAAACAAAATGGAGATAAGCAATCTATCAGAGGCAGTGTTCAAAACATGGTTATAAGGATGCTCAAGGAATTTAGTGAGGGCCTCAGCAGCATAAAAAAGATCCTATCTGAAATGAAAAATACACTAATTGAAGTAAAGAACAATTTACAGGAGAACAGTGGAGTGGATGAAGCCAAGAATCAAATCAATAATCTGGAATATAAGAAAGCAAAAAACAACCAATCAGAACAGCAAGAAGAAAAAAGAATACACAAATATGAGGATAGTGTAAGGAGCCTCTGGGACAACTTCAAGTGTTCCAATATTCACATCATAGGGGTACAGGAAGGAGAAGAGAAAGAGCAAGAGATTGGAAACCTATTTGAAAAAAAATAATGAAACTAAACTTCCTTAACTTGGTGAAGGAAGTAGACATACAAGTCCAGGAAGCAAAGAATACTCCAAACAAGACAGACCCAAAGATACCCACTTTAAGACACATCATACTTAAAATACCAACAGTTAAATACAAAGAGATAATCATAAAAGAAACAAGAGAAAAGCAGTTAGTTACTTACAGGGGAGCCCCCATAAGACTGTCACTTAATTTCTCAAAAGAAACTTTACAAGCTAGAAGGGATTGACAAGAAATATTCAAAGTGATGAAAAGCAAAGACCTTACAACCAGGATTGCTCTACCCAGCAAAGCTATCATTTAGAATCAAAGGGCAAATAAAGAGCTTTCCAGACAAGAAAAAGCTAAAGGAGTTAATTATCAAGGCAGCATTATACGAAATGTTAAAGGGTGTTCTTGAAGAAGAAGATGAAGAAGAACAAAAACATGAAGTGGCAATAAATACATATCTATCAACAACTGAATCTAAAAAAACAAAAATTAAGCAGAATGAAAACAGAATCATAGATACAGAGAATGTTTTGATGGTTGCCCCATGGAAGGGGCATTGGAGGGATGGGTATAAATGGAGAAGGGATTAAGAAGTACACATTGATAGTCATAGAATAGTTAGGGGACGTCAAATACAGTTTAGGGAACAGAATAGCCAAAGGGCATATATGCAGGACCCATGGACATGGACAATGATGTTAAGATTGCCTGAGGGAGTGGGGGTGGCTATGTAGAGGGGGAAAAGAGGGGAAAATCAGGGACAACTGTAATGGCATAAACAATAAAGTATAACTTTAAAAAATTGCTCCTCAGAACTTTTCCCTTTGAGACTGAATGATAACTGCAGGCATCTGTTCAAATAGTGCTAATGAACAGGAACATCCCTGTATCTGGAGATACTTGTTTGGTTTAATATTCTTCATTATTTCCTACCATAAAGGTAAGGCTAAGTCATTCAGTTCACAGAAATGTGATAGAAATATTTTTCTATACATCAATTTTCTCACAGATCTTCTATCTCTTTTTTTGCTATATGGCAAAGAGACCAATTGGGAATGTTTACCATCAGACCTTGTGTGTAAACTCACATCTGACACATTGCTGTGGCCATCTACTCTTCATTGAGGACCCTGTCTATGATCTTGGTAAATCTGAGTGCTTTGCTTGTGGACAAGTGAGAAACAGCCCCAGTCTCTTCAGCAGTCCCTGAGAATTATAGCTCAGGATACATATAAAGCAAACACAGGAACAGATCCCTTTGGATTGCTGTGCTTACAAATCTAATGGCAGAAACTACAATAAATTTTGGCAAATCAGTATTCCATTAAAATAGAGCTGAAACCTCAGGTACCAGGTGGAAACATTTTACCTTGCTTTTTGTGAGGAAAGCAACCTTTAGGAATAGCTGGTATAGTAGTTCACCCACTGGAAAAGTGGTCAATCACTGACCCTTTCCACAATGTTTAGATTCACAGTTATAGTATATGTCCTTTTGTACTGAGCTACCAAACTCACTTTTTATGAGAGAAAAGCTCTGGGAGGAGGAGTTGCCTTCATTTTGGAAATAATGGTCAATGTGAATTATATGAAGGAAAACAGATGACTAAATGTTCCA
Source organism: Tonatia bakeri (assembly GCA_004024845.1). Classification (NCBI taxonomy): domain Eukaryota; kingdom Metazoa; phylum Chordata; class Mammalia; order Chiroptera; family Phyllostomidae; genus Tonatia; species Tonatia bakeri. Next base: position 45,930 of record PVIA01005173.1, read on the forward strand.
TTATGTGTATGAAAGTGAATTCTGTTCCTCTATGATGACACGTTTCAGGCACAAGCTAGGGAGCATGGCCAGAGGTTAATTACCTGGCAGTTGCATCCAGCTGAGGAGCTCTATGCCATTCTTCAGTGACTAGGAATGATGAGCCCTCTTACACAGGAAACCTCTTGTTGAAGGTTTTGGAGGATTTATTGTGCAGATTGGTCACATGAACACGGCTGTCTATTTAGTTTCTTGTGCTCCTAAATGGCCCTTTTCCCTTTATCACTGCAAAATAGCAAGGTTTTTTTTTTTTTTTTATGGCCCAACTTGCTTGATTTTTTCTCTCTGCACTACAGGTTGGCAGTGGTTGTATGTGACCCTGCCCAGCAGTTACTCCTAGAGATATCTGTGTAAAACTCTCTCCCTTTATGCCTCTAAGCTCAAGAATGGTAATGGCTCACCATTGCTGCTGCCTACAGGCTGCTTCATCACCTCTGTTGCTTTCCCTTAAATTTGTATACCTCCGTATATTAAACTTTTCTTAATTTTCTTCATTTCAGTGGGCATGTTTTCTTACCAGCCTCTTACTGACACATGTAGCTACAGGGGAATATTTCTGGATAGGAACCATGACTTTTGAATGCAACCAGTGCCAAACCATGGAGTGAGCCAGAGGAGGGAGCCAGATAAATAAATATTTTAAATTGTTCTCTAATCTCTTCTTTGACTTTCTTTGGCCAAACCTACCCAGAAGCTGCGGGGTAAGAATGCTCATTGATATGGACCATACAGCACAGAGCAGTGTCACTTGGAGTAAAAAGTGTACCTCCTTTGGCAAATGTAGAAGATCTAGCATATGCTCTAAACCTTTATTATTGATTCCCAAAAGGGGTATGATTACAAGATAGGATGAGAAAAATTTTATTCTTTGCTTTTAACATCTCTTTTTTGTCCAACATAATTGAAAGAAATGAAACATTTTAAAATGTTTTATCCTATGTATTCACCTCATAGTAGATTTACTATGTAGTTTTGTCAGAAGCATTGCACTCAGGGAAGGCAAATATGTATCCACATTAAGCATAGTAGATTTACTATGAGGTGAATACATAGGATAAAGCTTGGGGTGGGGCCAGTGAGGGGGTGCTTCTAGATGATCAAGAATGTGACTTTTCCTCTCTCCATCCTAACCTCCTTTCAACATTCTCCAATCATCTTATGAGGTTATAAATTCATGTCTAGATGTATGAACCTCTCTTTCTCTCTCTGAGTGTGTGTGTGTGTGTGTGTAAGCAGAAGGGAAAAGAAGACTAATGAAGCCCTATGTATGGAAAATCTAGTTTTTGACTCTCACAAATGAGAAACTAAAGTTTAGAAAATTGTAGTTTTCTATGTCCTTTTCTTGCAAGCCCTGTTTTGCTAAGTCAAGAAATATTGGGGGAAATATACAGCTAGTCTATCATTTGAAAATATATTAGCCTCTATTTCATAAAGCAAAGCTAGATGTGAGCATGAGAATTTTTCACCCTACCTTCATTTTATGCTTGAAAATTTTATTTTAGAGAATTTGTGTTTTCTGTTTGTTTTAACCTTTATAAAGAGTATAATAGTAGTCATCAGTAAAATCATTTATTGAATTCTTCCCTTGTACTCAGCATTTTATTAAGCACTGTAATGAATTATTGTCTAATTTCTTATAATAATATTATGATGTACTGTGTTGGGCCCTAATCAATTAATTTGTTCTTATAAGGCGATGAGATAAAATATATAGAACTGCAAGTGTTTCAAGTCAGTTAATAATTTTTAACAAAATTGTATTTATTTTCTTCTCAAGACAATAGTAACTAACCTGATATTTCTTATGCTGGTTTTCCTGCCTTCTGTTGACAAGGCTTCTTTCTTCTTAAAAATCTGAGAAGAGAAAACGTCACCACTTAAGAGTGGCTGACAGAGTTTGCCCACAGTCATGTCTCATGGGACCACAGTGGTGCTGCATCAGGTGAGATGTGAGAATCACATTGGTTCTTCAACACCCACTGGACACACCTCTTTCCGACTCCACATTCAGCTCTCATCGGCAGCCATAATGCTACTGGTCCAAAGTCCACGTGCCTGACACTTTGAAGGGCCAAACCTCAAAACATCAGGGTTTGGGGTAAGGAAAAGTTTAATGTTTGAGAAGGCACCAGCTGAGAAGATGGGAGCCTTAGTAATTCCTCAAGTTCATCTTCAGAAAGTATGGAGTTCAGGCTTCTTATGTTAAAGGAAGGAAAAATGGGAGATTCCGTCTTTGGAAAGCTTAAGCTGCAAGCCGAATTCCTTCAGTGATTAGCATGTCTACATGCAAGATAAGCAGGAGCAGTTAAACTGAAGGCCATGGAAAACACAGGTTTGAACAAGATGGAGTCAGAGAGACTGAGCATTTCATTCTGTTACATGAGCTTGGGCCAAATGCTGCACTTCTTTTGAAATGAGTTCTTTCAGCAGAAGCAATGATGTGTAGAATATCATGATTGTGGACAGGCATTCTGTAAGTCCATGGGTGGTAGTTTTGTCAGAAGCGTTGCACTCAGGGAAGGCAAATATGTATCCAGAGTAAGCATCTATTCCAGTAAGGACAAAACAATGTCCATTCTATGATAGAAGTAGTTCAATGTAATCAACTTGCCACCAAAATGTTAGCTGACACCCTGGGGAATGATGCCATATTGGGGGCTCAGTGTTGGCTTCTGTGACTGGCACATTGGGCACTCAGAGATGGTCACAGCCAGCTCAGCCTTGGTGAGTGGACGTCCATGTTGCTGAGCTTGTGTGTAACCTCCATCTCTGCCACCATGGCCACTTTGTCCATGAGCTTATTGAGTGATAACAGAGGTGGCTGATGAAAGAAGCTGACTGGTATTCATAGAATGGGTCTTTCTATGCTCTTGGTTCTAAAAATCGTCTTCTGCTAAAGTCAGCCTTTAGTAAGCATACAGATGGACACAGATATTTTCACACTTTTGCCCATTTAGAGAGGTTTACCTATATAACTCTTCCACAAGTTTCTTTGTTAGAATTTTCTAACCATCTTTCATCCAAGCCCTGGCTAGCAGCTAAACCATTGGCTACAGCCCACAAATTGGTACATCATCACGTGTCTGGCCAATTCCCTTTCCAAGCAAAGTACACAAGCAGGTGCACTGCCCAAAGTTCTGCCCACTGAAACTGTTTCCTTTCACCACTATCCTTCAAGGGTGTCCCAGAGGAGGATTGTCGTGTGTAGCTGTCCATTTTCAGGCGGTGTCCCCATATTATGCAGAATCATTTGTAAACCAGGCCCAAACAAGTTTTTGTTTTCTGTCAACTGATCACATGTCATATGTAGAGGCTGAAAGAGAGAAGGCAGTATAGCAGGAGTGGGTCACTCCTTCATGAAACTTACTTGTGCCTTCAGGGCATGTTTTGGCTCAATCATGTATGTACCACTTCCATCGGATGATGGAGTGTTGCTGTTCAACTTTATGGCTTCCTGGGTCACAAAATGTTTAGCTCATGATGGACAGTTCAGTTTGCATGGTAACTTGGTGGTCCATGGTCGAGTACTCAGTCTCTGTTGGGGCCTAGTAGCCAGCCAAGAGCTTTTTTCAGAAAGAGAGTAATTACCCAAAGATGTTGACAAAGCCTTACTATAAAATCACAAAGGCCTGCACTTTGAGTCACCTATCGGGGTTTATCTAAGGCTTCAAAAAGTACCCCTATCCACCACTGACTCTTTAAACACTACTGGATCTGCTGGATCATATGTCTCAAGTATCAGAGCAGCTTGTATAGGAGACCTGATCTGTGGTTGCTGGAGCCTTTTCTTGCTCTGGGATCCACTAAAAAATAGCAGCTTTTTAGGTCACTCTAAGTGGGCCAGAGTAATGGTCCCAAATGAGGATTAATTGCCTCCAAAATTCAAAGAGGTTAACTAGGCTTTGTACTTCTTTTTTAGTTGTAGGAGAGGCCAAATACAACAACTTTATCCTTCACTTTAGAAGGGATATCCAGACATGCCCTACACTTTTGGACCCCTGAAAGTTTCACTGAGTTAAAAGGCTCCTGAATTTAGTCAGATTTATTTTCTACCCTTTGACACACAATTGTTTTACTGATAAGTCTACAGTAGCAGCTACTTCTCACTCACCAGGCCTGATCTGCATAATGTCATCAAGGTACTGGACCAGTGTAATATCTTCCGGAAGGAAAGGTGATCAAGATCCTAGTAAATTAAATTATGACATAGAGTTGGATAGATGGCACATCTCTGAAGTAGAACATTGGAGGTGTATTGCTGGCTTTGTGAGCTGAAAGAGAACTGATTCTGATGGACTTTATGAATAGGTAGGAGAAAAATAAATCTGCCAGATCAATAGGTACATACCCGGTCCCATGGGATAATTTAACTTGCTCAAGCAACAAAATCACATCTGGTATACTAGCTGCAATTGGATTCACTACCTGGTTAAGGTTTACATAATCCACAATCATTCTCCAAGATCCATCTATCTTCTGCACAGGACAAACATGAGCACTGAATGGGGATGTGGCAGTGTCACTGCTCCTGTGTATTTCAAGTCCTTGATAGTAGTGCTAATCTCTAGGGATGCAGTATTGCTTTTGGTTTGCTATTATCCTAATGTAAAAGTTCCTAAAGTTCTAAAGGCTTCTTCTTGGCCTTTTCCAGCATTATAACCCTCATTCTACAAGTCAGGAAACCAGTGTTGAAACAGCACCAGCTGCTAAGTATGTCCATTGCAATCATGCATTCTGTAACTTTGGAAATAACTGCAGGGTAGATTTGGGGACTCACTGAACCCACTGTAAATGGGCTTGTGCTAAAACCTAGAAATGAGGTGCTGCTGTAACAAATATCAAAAAATGTGGAAGTGGCTTTGGAAGTAAGATGTAGAAGCTAGAAGGGTTTTGAAGTACATTATGGCAAAAATATATATTACCATGAATGAACCATTACAGGTGATTCTGATGAGAACTTAAAAAAAGAGAAGGGCTGAAAAGAGAAAGCCCTGAGTGATAGAGTTGAATTGAGAAAGCATCAATCTTCACAGAGAACACCTAAGTAATCCTCAGAATGTTGATAGAAATATGGATGTTCTGATGAAGTCTCAGATGGAAATGAGAAACATATTATTGGAAACTGGAGGAAAGGTGATTCTTGTTATAAAGTGGCAAAAAACTTGGCTGAATTGAGTCTGTGTCCTAGAGTTTTGTGGAAAGTAGAACTTTTGAACAACGAAATTGGATATTTAGCTGAACCTATTTCTAAGCAAAGTGTTGAAGGAGCAGCTTCATTCCTCCCATCTGCTTAAAGTGAAATTTAAGAAGAGATAAATGACTTAGAGACTAAATTGTTAATTAAGGGAAGCAGAACTTAAAGATTTGGAATATTCTTAGGTTATTGATATTGCAAAAGATGAAAAAGTGTGCTTGGAAGAGACCACTGAGGTTGCTGGCACCTAACTATTTGATAAAAAGATTAGTTAGCTATCTCAACGGAAGGCAGGCAGCTATTATTCAATGCAATGGAAGACTGTCTAAAGGTCACTGAGGAAACATCAGGTGCCCCTCCCATATAGGCCCAGAGGGCAACATGCATGGCAGAGCCATTTCAAAGGAGGGCAGCTGGTGCCTGTGGGATGCTGGAGCATGCTCTGGTGCTGCCTTCCAGCAAAGGCTCTGCTCTCTGCACTCCTCAGCCACCACAGCCTACACCCCAGGGGTGGCTCCAGTGACCATGAGTGGTATAGGCTGTGGTGGTGGCCATCACTCAAGAAGGTGCCACAGCTGCTAGTACACACAGTACATGAGCTTTGGGGTGAGGCAGTCCCTGAGACCTCAGACTAGTAGAGCCCACTGCTTGGGATTCCAGTTCTGGAGAGCTGCAGAGGTGGTACCACAGCCCCAATAGATCTGGAAGGTAGAACATTAGACCAAATAGAATTATTCTTAAATCTTAAGATCTTGTGGAGTTTGCCTTGTAGTTTGGACTTACTTGGAACCTGTTATCTCTATTGCTTTTCCAATTTCCTCCTTTTGGAATGGGAATGCCCATCCTAGACTTCTCCTATGCATTGTATTTTGGAAGCTCATGACATGTTTGTTTCACGGGTACACAACTGGAGAAGAATTTGCCTCAGGATGAATCATATACCTTCAGTCTCACACACATCTGATTTACATAATACTTAGATGACACTTTAGACTCTGAAGTTGATGCTGGTGAGAATTTGGGGGCTACTGGGATAGAATTTTGCATGTGAAAAGGACATGAATTTTGGGGAGACAATTATATTTACCAATTACTGTGCAGTTAACCAGGAAAAAAAATTGTTAATATAAGACCTAAAAGTACTTGTAAAAATTTTAATACCGATTCCTGCCTTGGTAGTTTCCGAGCATATAAGTCTCAACTGACAACTCAAGATTTTCACATATACCTGAGTCATTATTTTTTGTACCAATTTTCTTAGCAATGAGACTCTTACTCTGAATAAGCTCTAGGACATCCACTAGAAATCCTCTTTTTGCCATTTGTTTGATTGTTTACTGGATTCATGATAATTTATAGTATTAATAGCTTTCTTTTAAGAAATAAAAATAAATATTATAAATAATGCCTTAAGATAATTAGCTTTGGTATAGAAAGTACTAATATCTGTGGGAGAACAAGGTGCTTAATGTAATGATTCCTGTGTTGGTAGGGAAATTCTCCATAACAAAACGAATGATTTCATGGGCGGGCAGGGGGTGGGACACAGAGCAGGAATCACTTGGTGAAAATAAACCCTTTTTTGGTAAATTCTTTTCTTTTTTTAAAAGATTTTATTTATTTATTTTTAGACAGAATAGAAGGGAGAGAGAAAAAGAGGAAGAGAAGTATCAATGTGTGGTTACCTCTTGTGCACCCCTCTACTGGGGACCTTGTCCACAACCCAGGCATGTGCCCTGATTGGGAATTGAACTGACGACCCTTTGGTTCACAGGCCAGTACTCAATCCACTGAGCCACAGCAGCTTGGGCTGTTTCCTATAGAATCGTTTTTATGAAAAATGGACAGTCAATACTTTACTGGAAAGGATAAAGAACTAAGATTTTGTGATACAAGAATCAATTTTAAATGAAGAAAGTTAAATTAAGTAGGAAGATGGCTATGGTGTGGCCAATATAGGCCCCAGTGCAGCTTTTTCAATTACATAGGGATCAAAAGTCCCAGATTTTCAGTCAGCAGACCTGGTTTTGAAACTTCGGGCATATTTCCTAGTTTTAATAATGCTTCATTTTTTCTGCTTTATTTTTATTGTTTACACTATTACAGATGTCCCCACTTCCCCCCACATTTGATCACATTGCAGCCCCCCTCTTGCCTGCCCCCTTACCTTTCTTTGGCCATCTCCACACTGTTGTCTGTGTGTATGAGTTATGCATGTGTGTTCTTTAGCTACTCCCTCTACCCCTGTTTCTATTTTGACCATCAGTTTGTTTACTAAATTTTCATATAAGTAAGATCATATGGTATTTATCTTTCTCTGACTGGTTTATCTCATTTAGTATAATAATCTCCAGGTTCATCCATTTTGTTGCAAAAATAAGAGTTTCTTCTTTTTTATAGCCATGTAGTATTCGATTTTGTAAATGTGTCACAGCTTTTTATCCTCTCATCTGCTGAGGGGCCCTTGGGCTATTTCCAGATCTTGCCTATTGTAGATAGTGTTGCAACAAACATAGGGGTGCATATATTCTTTCAAATTAGTGTTTCGGGATTCTTAAGATATATTTCCAGAAGCGGATTGCTGGGTCAAAAGGCAGTTTTATTTTTAGTTTTCTGAGGACATTCTATACTGTTTTCCACAGTGGCTGCACCAGTCTCCATTCCTACCAACAGTGCACTTGGACTCCCTTTTCTCGATATCCTCACCATCAGGAAGATGGTACCCATTCTGGCAGGCGTTAGGTGATATCTCACTGTGGTTTTATTAAGAATTTGCATCTCTCTGATGATTAGTGATGTTGAGTATTTTTTCATATGTCTTTTGGCCATCTGTTTTTCTATACTAACATGAGGCCAGGTGTGTAAGGAAACCTTGGAAAATTCAATATTGTAGGCTGGTAGTGGTGGTGGTGGGAACTCTTCACCATTTGTCACACAGCACTCTTTTCTTCGTCTGGAAGATGAGCTTTATGAAGTATCACTATTATTCCTAGAATGTGATATGGCAGGGCAGTAAGAAAAAAAAAAAGAAGTACGAGTTCTGCAGATTTCTTCTATCTCTTGCTCTCTGTCTTGTGAGACTAGGCATATTAGCAACTTTGTAATATTTCTTTGAGAGAATAGATAAGAGCCTTCTACCAGCCTTCTGTTATGAAGCACAGTTGCAACTGAATGTCTTCATCAATCATTAAAGTTGCAGAATAGGAGGTCAGTGTTGTGCTGTTGGCCAGTTCATATGGGCACATTTCTTCCTGAATCTGGGTTCAAGGACATCATGTGGTAGCTTGAAATTGACCGTGAAGTAAGTATTTACACTACAGAAATTGGCAACTGCTATAATTCATCCTTTCCTCTCTCTTCCTTCCCCTGCCGGATATCAGATTTGTAAACATTTAACAGCATTGTGCACCAGTGGGTATATTTTAGGGATTTCTACCCAGAGTATTGAGTTCCTTTGGATTATTAAAGTCACCATAAACATTAAAAAGAAATATATTACATTTATATGTACTCCAGATAGATGCCTAATTAACCAATTTAAGGGGCATTAGAAGTCAAGAGGAAGCCTTTAGTCAAGAAACTTGTATAGAAGTAATCAAGGCAAATGAAATTATTTAACCTAATTTACAGAGTCCCTGACATAAAGATATGTAAATACCATACATCAAATATCTGGAATAGCATTATTTGTTATATATATTCTATGAAAATTTTCTATATGCACAAAAGTCATCATTGCTTACCTGTTTAATCTTCATGTAATTCATCTTCTTACAGAATAAATAAATTATGTAAAATGTTTATAGACATTGTATTCTAATAAGGTCATTCTATCATTTAGTGATTGGATTTATAAAATTACTATGAGTTTTTTTTTCTCTTTCTTGTCAGAGTACATGTATTTATAACTTTGATACAAGACTTGAAAATGAAAGAACATACATTATGTTCCTTTAGTAATGTGTGTTGACAGCTCTGTTAATATTACCCAGCTACCCAGGGACACGGAAATATGGTGGGTTATTGATTTCTTTCCTTCTTTCCCAACTAAAAAGCACAGCATAAATGGATGCCCTATTTCCTACAGAAAAGGCATCATCTTTGCTAAGCAGATTACAATTCAGTGGAAATTGGCTTAAACATTATTATGCCTAGCAATATAACACAAATTCAGAGGACCTCTAAGTTTTCAGGCGGGTGACTACTCTACAGTATACAGGGTGACTGTATGACCCACAAATAAAGGGTTCACTTTAGTGATAAACTGTCAACTTGTATTTTAAAAAAATTCTCTAACCTTTCATTTTTAAAATTTAAATTATTTTATTGTTGTTCAATTACAGTTGTCCATATTTTCTCCCCACGCCTCCCCCACACTCCCTCCAAACCCACCTCCCTCCCTTAAGCTTTCATTTTCTAAAGATATTTATTTATTTATTTTTAGAGAGAGGGAAGGGATGGAGAAAGAAAGGGAGAGAAACATCAATGTGTGGGTGCCTCTTCCACACTCCCTATTGGGGACATGGCCCGTACCCAGGCATGTGCCCTGACTGGGAGTCGAACTGGCAACCTTTTGGTTTGAAGGCTGGCACTCAATCCACTGAACCACCCCAGCTAAGGAAAATCTATCATTTTTTAAAAAACTTGAAGTGCTGAGTTATAGATAAGGTTTTGTAATATGATTTGAATTTACTTTTATGTGATTTAGATATAGCCATCCAGTCTAATGAAGGATTTATGTTCTCTATAAACTTAAACTAAACTGAAAAGATTATTTCGATAAAAAAGTCCTCTGTCCAATTCAATTCTACTCAACACAATATGTGCCTAAACAGATGAATAATTCTTTACCAATAATATTTATATCTTATTAGGTTTCCTGGCAATATTTAGTTTACTAAAATACATGTATTACTGAGGGAATAATGACAAACCAGGGGAGTTTGGGGGAGGGCATTAGGGCTGAGGGCAAAAGGTGTAGAAAGGTTCAGAAAAAAAGTGAAATTATTTTTCCTGATTTTTCATTTCACTACCTGTATGGTTAAAATTTACAGAAAAACAAATAGTTCACATTTATTACTTTTTCTACTTGCTTAACTCAAAATTGGGTTGTAGAAATAAATGAGAAGTGACTTTGACTAAACTGTTTTTTAACCTGCTTAATGAATTGAAAATGTGGTATTTATCATCCTTTCTGAAGTGTAACTATCCATTGGTACTCACTGCCAGAGTCACAGCTGTTAAAGTGGCATCTATCTGGATGCTTGTACTGAGTGTGACAATTTTACTTATGTTTTTATGAGTGTAAATTTATAACAATTTTGTGTATTGAAGATTTTTTTTGTTTTTAAAAGAAATTAAATGCATCACTCACACAGTTACCTAGATGTGAACATCAAGATTAGTCACATCTTGATTGGTCAACAAGAAGTATGTATTTGGAAACCTGATGAGAAATATATAATTCAGCAGCAAACTGAAGAAGTTTTCAAGTGAATAGAAGAATTTAATTGATACAAAATTAATCCTGAGTTATTGTGTCTACACCTCACCTCCTGATTAATCAAAGCATGCAGCTATGATCTTTCTTGAGATGCATGGCACATTCAGCATGAAAGAGAGAGGTTTTTCATGGATTATTCCACCATCTGAAATGCAATCATACCACAAGGCCCTAGTTAGAACAATAACATTCAATGAGTTTATTTTCAATAATAAAAATCCTTGCTAGTATGGAACACCATTTCTCCTTCAGTAGCAGTACTAACATGATATTCAACTACCAAAAATGTTGATATTCTTGAAGGACAAATGATGGAAAATCACTTCAGGGTGTGGTATAATTCAGACCATCCACAGGGAGTATGAAAGAGACGTAGAAGTTCATTATTGAAGAGTCAGTCTTCTTGATGAAAATCTAAGAAACACAGATGTATATATTTAATTGGAAGAAGATTTCAGCCACAGGATTTGGATTTGAAGGTTCGATAGATGGATTGATTGAGATGAAAGTTTGTTCTTCATACCTGTTAAATTACTTTCTTTTACCTTTGAAATCTTTTCTATTTATTTAAATACTCTGAGATTCAATTCCTGATTCTCCACTCTTTTAAATATTTGGGCTTATCTATCTGTGGTCCACAATTTCCCAACAGGAAGTTGCCATATTTCTGCATTGTTATGGTGCAGTTTCTTTGAAAAGTGGAACATTTACCTTGGGAACAGTCTTACTTTATAGCACATGTCTGTGGAATGTGTACCTCCACTATCTATCAAGGCATCATAAATGTCCATTCAAATAGTAATATTAACGCTAGCTAACACTTATTGAACACTTACACAAGTGTGCCAGACAATACACTTTATAGTCCTCTGAAGCAGAGGACTGAAGCATGTCATTATTGTTTGTTTTACAGATGAGAGAACTAAAACAAAGAGAGTTTATATAATTTGCTCAAGGTGACACAACTATTAAAGGGGATAACCAAAATTAAAGTTTGAATATTATATCTTCCATCTCTGTATCTTAACATCTTATAGGATCACATAATAACACACAGAAAGTTTTCAAACAAGTGATGTTTAAATTCTCTTCAATATTTACAATTGTGAATTTTCTATTTCTTTTTATTTGCATTATTAATATATTTTGTTAATATTACAGTTATCCTATTTCCCCTCATTTATTTCCCTCCACCCTGCACACCCCATCCCTCCTGCATTCCCCCTGCTTTAGTTCATGTCCAAGGGTCATATATATAAGTTCTTTGGCTTCTACATTTCCTATACTATTCTTAACCTCCCCCTGTGTATCATCTACCTACCGTTTATGCTATTTATTCTCTGTACCTTTTCTCCTCTCTCCCCCGGCTCCCCCACTGATAACCCTCCATGTGATATCCATTTCTGTGATTCTGTTCCTGTTGTAGTTGTTTGGTTAGTTTGTTTTTGTTTTTGTTTGTCTAGGTTTGGTTGTTAATAACTGAATTTGTCATTATTTTACTATTCATATTTTTGATCATCCTCTTTTTCTTAGATAAGTCCCTTTAACATTTCATATAATAAGGGCTTAATGATGATGAACTCCTTTAACTTGACCTTATCTGGGAAGTACTTTATTTACCCTTCCTTCCTAAATGATAGCTTTGCTTGATAGAGTAATTTTGGGTGTAGGTTTTTGTCTGTCATGACTTGGAATACTTCTTTCCAGCCCCTTCTTGCCTGCAAGGTTTCTTTTGAGAAATCAGCTTATAGTCTGATGGGAACTCCTTTGTAGGTAACTGTCTCCTTTTCTTTTGCTGCTTTTAAAATTCTCTCTTTATCTTTAATCTTGGGTAATGTGATTATGATGTACCTTGGTGTGTGCTTCTGTGGGTCCAACTTCTTTGGGACTCTGAGCTTTCTGGACTTCTTGGAAGTCTATTTCCTTTGCCAGACTGGGGAAGTTATCCTTCATTATTTGTTCAAATAAGTTTTCAATTTCTTGTTCTTCCTCTTCTCCTTCTGGTACCTCTATGATTCGGATGTCGTAATGTTTAAAGATGTTTTGGAGGTTCCTAAGCCTCTCCTCATTTTTTTGAATTCTTATTTCTTCATTCTGTCCTAGTTGAATATTTCTTTCTTCCTTCTGCTCCAAACTATTGATATGAGTCCTGGTTTTCTTCCTGTTACTGTTGGTTCCCTGTATATTTTCCTTTATTCCACTTAGTATACCCTTCCTTTTTTAATCTAATTTGTGACCATATTCAACCAATTTTGTGAGCATTCTGATTACCAGAATGTTCAGAGAACATTGCACAGATTACCATTCTGTGCATCTGATAGGTTGGCTATCTCTTTGTCACTAAATTGTATTTTTTCTGGAGCTTTGATCTGTTCTTTCATTTGGGCCACTTTTTGTCTTGGTGTGCCTGTTATGTAGGAAGAGGCAGAGTCTTCAGTATTTACCAGGGTGGGGCAACCCTGATCATTATGTTGTGATGCTGTATGTGGGGGAGGGGTCTGAGAGGGAACAATGGCACTTGATCTGCTCTCTGCCAGTTTTTAGTCACTTCCCCTGCTACCCTCAATCAAATTGGGCCTTTTTGTTGCTGACTTGTGTATGTTCTAGGACCCTGTTGGTCTTTCTAATGAACTCTCCTATGAGGCTGGGAGTTTCAGCCCCTACAAATGTTTTCAGTCAGATCTTTGAGGCTTTATTTTCCCATGCTGGAACCCTGGGTTGTGTGATCTGTCTCACTCCTCAGTTGTTCCTCCTGGTTTATCTGCATGTGAATGTGGGAACTCTGCTGCCTCACCGGGTCCTCCACCAGCCACCTTGCTGAGAGTACTCTCCTCCCGGCTGCCCTTCTCCACCCCTCCTACTAGTCTGGACAAATGTTTCTTCTTTAACTCCTTGGTTGTTGGACTTCCATACAGTTCAATTTTCTGTCAGTTCTGGTTGTTTTTAAATTTATTGTTGTATTTCCTTCAGTTGTGCGAGGAGGCAGAATGTGTCTACCTACACCTCCATCTTGGCCAGAAGTCAGATTTCCTATTTCTGTTAATAATCCCACTATTTCATTAATCATTGAAATTTAAAACCATGACATCATCTATGATTTTTTTACCATTCATGCCTATACCTAATTAGTTGTCATTTCTGTAATTCTCATTTTGCAATGTCTCTTAAATCTGGCTCCAGGCACCCATTCCCATTGCTATATTATTTTGTGGGAATTTAATATCCTCAATACAGATTATAAATAAGCAATTCCAGTCTGCTTTCATTCTAATCCATTTTCTATGTTTTGAATCTAGTTCTACTCTGCTATAGCTAATCAGATCTGTTGACATTTTCCCAAATATACCTTGCATGTTCCCATCCATATACTTGCATTTTTCACATGCTATTCAATACCTGTGAATATCTTACACTCTAAAAGGTAAATTTCAAAGGGCCACTTTATTGATGAAGCCCTTTCTGCACCCTTTAACCAGAAGTGGGAAGAATGCTCATTTTATATTTTTTTATTTAATTGTTTTATTGTTTATACTATTACAGTTGTCCCAACTTTATTCCCTTTGTCCAGTTGCCCCTTCCAACAGTCATTCTCCTTACCATTGTTCATGTGCATGGGTGATGGATATATGCTCTTTGTCTAGTCCCTTTACGTCTTTCAACAAACCCCAGGCTCCCACCTCCACTCTTACAACTATCAGTCTGTTTCTTTGTTCTGTGTTTCTGATTCTATTTTGCTAGTTAGATTATTTTGTTTCTTAGATTCCAGTTATAAGTGAGATAATATGGTATTTGTCATTCATTGCCTGGCTTATTTCACTTAGCACAATAGTCTCCAGTTCCATACATGCTGTTGCAAAAAGTAAGAATTTTTTCTTTTTTACCACTGCATAGTATTCCATTTAATTTGCATTTGTTTGAGATTAGTGACGTTGAGCATATTTTGATATTTCTATTGGCCATCTGTATGTCCTCTTTGAAAAAGCGTCTATTTAGGTCCTTTGCTCATTTTGTAATTGTTTTTTTTTTTTGTGTGTGTGTGTGTGTGTGTGTTGAGTTTTATAAATTCTTTATAAATCTTGGATATTAACCCCTTACCAGATGTATGGGCAAATATGTTCTCCAATTCTGTGGATTATCTTTTTATTTTGTTGTTGGCTTCATTTGCTGTGCAAAAACATTTTAGTTTGATGTAGTCTCATTTGTTTATATTTTCTGTTGTTTCTCTTGCCTGAGGAGATATATCCTATAAAGTATTGCTGTGAGCAATGTCTGAGATTTAGCTGCCTTTGTTTTCTTCTACAATTTTTATGGTTTTGGGTCTAACAATTAAGTCTTTGATCCATTTTGAATTTATTTTTGTGCATGGTGCAAGAAGGTGAGTTAGTTTCATTTTTATGCATGCATCTGTCCAATTTTCCTAACACCATTTATTGAATAAAATATCTTTAGTCTGTTTATGTGCTTGCTTCCTCTGTCGGATATAAATTGACTATAAAGGTATGGGCTTATTTCTGTGCTCTCTATTTTGCTACATTGATATTTGTGTCTGTTTTCATGCCAGTAGTGTGATATTTTGATTACTATGGCCTTGTAGTATAGTTTAATATTAGGTAGCTTGATTCCTCCAAATTTGTTCTTACTCAGGATCATGGTTGCTATGTGAGGCCTTTTGTGTTTCCATATAAATTTTTGAAATATTTGTTCTAGTTCTGTGAAATATGTTATTGGAATCTTGATAGAGATTGTATTGAATCTATAGATTACTTTGGGTAATATGGGCATTTTAATGATGTTAATTCTTCCTATCCATGAACACGTTATATGCTCCCACTTACTTGTATTTTCTTCTATTTCATTCTTCAGTGTCTTACAATTTTCTACTTACAGGTCTTTTACATCCTTGGTTAGGTTTATTCCTAAGTATTTCATTCTTTTGTAGCAATTTTGAATGGGATTGTTTTCTTAATTTCCCTTTATGTTAGTTTGTTATTGGCATATTAAAATGCAACTGATTTCTGTATATTAATTTTGTATCTTGTTACTTTGCTGAATTCATTTATCAGTTCTAGTAGTTTCTTGGTGGAATCTTTGGGATTCTTTATGCACAGTATCATGTCATCTGCAAATAGAGGCAGTTTACTTCTTCCTTTCCATTTCGGATTTTTAAAATTTCTTCTTCTTATCTGATTGCTGTGGCTGGGACTTCCAGTACTCTGTTGAATAAGAGAGGTCACAGTGGACAACCCTGTTTTGTTCCCGATCTTAAGGGGAACATTTGTAGTTTTTGTTCATTAAGTATGATGCTGGCAGTGAGTTTGTAATATATAGCCTTTATTATGTTGAGATATATTTCCTCTATTTCCACTTTGCTGAGAGTTTTATTTTTTTTTTAATCATAAATGGGTACTGGATTTATCAAATGCTTTTTCTGCATCTATTGATATGATCATGTGTTTTTTATTCTTTATTTTGTTTATGTGGTGACTCACATTTATTGACTTGTGAATGTTGTACCAATCTTATATTCACAGAATATAAATCCTGCTTGATCATGGTCTATGATCTTTGTGATACTTGCTGTATTTTGTTCGCTAATATTTTGTTGAGAATTTTAGTGTCTATGTTCATCAGGGATATTGGCCCATATATTTTTTTCTTTGTAGTGTCTTTGACTGGTTTTGAAATTAGTGTAATGCTGGTCTTGTAAAATGAGTTTGGAAACGTTCCCTCCTTGAATTTTATGAAATAGTTCTTCTTGGAATGTTTGGTACAATTCACCTATGAAACCATCTGGTCCAGGGCTTTTGTCTCTTGGGAGTTTTTTTATTATGGCTTCAATTTCACTAGGTGTAATCTGTCTATTCAGATTCTCTGATTCTTCCTGATTTAGTTTTGGAAGACTGAATGTTTCTAGGAATTTATCCATTTTATCCAGGTTGTCTAATTTCTTCACATAGAGTTGCTCATAATATTTTCTTACAATCCTTTGTATTTCTTTGGTGTCAGTTGTTATTTCTTCTCTTTCATTTCTGATTTTATTTATTAGGATCCTTTCTCTTTTTTCTTTGATGAGTCTAGGTAAAATTTTGTCAATCTTGTTTATCTTTTCAAAGTATCAGTTCTTGGATTCATTGATATTTTGTATTGTTTTTTTTTTTACTCTATTTCATTTATTTCTGCTTTGATCTAGTAGCTTTTAGGATTCTCTCCTTGTCTTTAAACCTTGTTTTTTAATTATGATATGTCTTGGTGTGGGCCTCTTTGGATCCAACTTGTTTGGGATTCTCTGAGCTTCCTGGACTTGTGTGTCTTTTTCCTTCACCAGATTAGGAAATTTTTTGGTCATTATTTCTTCAAATAGGTTCTGTGTTGCCACCCTTTAAGGCCAGGCAGGTTCATGGTATTTGCGCAGATGGAAAAATATTCATGGAGCTGTTGCAAAGTCTGGCATGCCTGTATTCTTGGGTGGGTGAGCCATGCATGCTGCAAACTGTGAGTCTATCTGCATGTCTCATGTCATGGCCCTTGCTCCCCAGCATGGCACCCATCGTGGCACCTGTCCCCTTCCATGTCTCTCATCACCATTATCCCCAGCAGGGAGTCCCTACCTGTTTAAGTACCAGAGGGGAACAAAGCTGGCAAGATGCTAGAAATCATATAACATAACATAACTCTGTTCATGGGAGCCTACCTCATGTTATGGGAACAGTTTATCAGACCCAGTCTCAAGGCTGTGAGAACAGTACTTATCAGGTCCCTCCAAGGCTATGGGAACACTGCTTTCCTTAGCTACCCAGACAGCTGGGCAAGGAAGCCAGACTGCCTCCACTTACCCTACTGGTTCTCAATCTCTTTCTTGGTCTCTTATCTTTCTAGTATTCTAATGATATGGATGTTTTTATGCTTCATGTTGTCCAAAATATTTCCTAAACCTTTGTCATTTTTTAAAATTCTTTTTTCTTTTTGCTGCTCTGCCTGGGTGATTTTTCTACTTTGTCTTCCACATCACTGATTTGATCCTCTGCTTCATTTAACCTACTGTTTATTCTTTCAAGTGTATTATTTATTTCAGATATTGCATTTTTTATTTCTGACTGGTCCTTTTTTATGGTTTCTATGTCTTTTTTCATGCTCTTGAGTATCCTTAAAATCATTACTGTAAACTATCTGATAAATCACTTGCCTCCATTTCATCTAATACTTCTGGAAAATCTTTCGTTCTTTCATTTGGGGTCTGTTTCTTTGTCTTCCCATTTTAGCTGCTTCTTTGTATTTTCTACCTTAGTTGCTAAACTAATCAATAATATAGCCTTAAGCTGTAATCAGAAATCAGGTTTAAGCACCACAGGGTAGGACAGAGAAATTCCTGTGGATGTAGCTGTTGTTTCTCTGAAGGCTGATACCATTCGGAGAGTAGTGCTTGCCTGAGTAATATGCCTTCTGCAGTATGGGGCTTGACTCAACTCAAGGATCTTGGTGACTATTCCACAGGGCCACCAACCCCAGGCATTGCTCAAATGTCTCTAGTTCACTCTGCCCTTTCTCTGCTAGAGCCCAGGGTAAATGGCTACAAACAAAATTTTGTGCTTTGGCCTTTTAGGAAGCTCTCCGTGTTTTCTGCTATCTCTTCCTGACAGAAACCCTGCTGCTTTTCACAGGTAGATGTCATCTGGGTTCCTTTCCGGCTCTGGTGCTGTAGGCTGGGGAGCCCAGCTTAGGGTTTAGATCCCATACTTCCCAAGGGGAGCCCATGGCCACCAAAATATCCCTTTAGAACTTCAGCTTCCACCGGTGGGAGCCCAGCCAGCCCTCTTGTGCCTCCTCCACACTCCCTACTAATCTTGTTGTGGTGAAGCGGTTTATTCTGTCTGTCCTTGGTTACAAGGCCTCTCTTCAGCTAGTGTTCTATTGGTTATTCAGGATGTTTTTTCAGCAATTTAGTTGTAATGCCAGATTGGTCCTTGGAAGAGGTTAGTAACTTCCACTTAGTCCTATATCACCTTTTTAAAAAGCATGTCATATATATATTAAATTGAACTTATTGGGGTGACATTGGTTAACAAAACAGTAAATATTTCAAGTTTACCATATAATTTCACTTATATGTGGGATACAATGAACAAAATAATTTAATGAACATAGTAGGACAGAAGCATAGATATGTAGAAAATGGAAGCTCTCAGAAGAAGAGGTGGGTTGGGGGACTGGTGAAAAAATGTTAGGGGCTTAAGAGAAAAAAACATATATATCACATAAACACAGACACCAGTGTGGTGAGAGCCAGAGGGAAATGGGCATGGCAGCAGGTGAAAGAGGACAAAGGATTAATAAATAAGGATCAAAGACAATCATACTACCTTTTAATATTTCATGATGGAGGTAATAAGGAAAGATACAATGGGAAAATACTGAGAAAAATCGAAAGGACATTTTTCTAAGCTCATAAAGTAAAGTAAATTTGGGTGGAGGATGTAATATTGTGCAATATAATTAGCATCAGAGAGAGTAGATACTTCATGGTAAAAATATAAATAAAGAGAAATGACAAAAAATATGTAATGTGTTGCTAAAAACAGATTTTAAGTTAAACATTTTTCTGCTTTGACTATTTATGGAATTACTCCAAAATATATAATATGCCATGAAAAACTAAAGAAAATAAATGAAGCAAGAAAAATGTTAAGCTAACATTTATTGAATATTTTCTGTGTGCAAATATCACAGCAAATATTTTATTTTCTTAAGTCATTCAACACATGAGTTAGATCTTCTATTATTCCCAGGTAAAAATAATATGAAGTTAAAAAAGTTATTTTCTCAAATCTCATCATTGGTTGGTGGCAGTTCTTGGTCTTTAACTCCAAAGTCTGGGGTCATCACCACCTCATAACACTGGTGCAGATGAATAATGTTCTCATGGAGGCTGAGATGGTAATTCTAGACTTTGTGAGAGCACTGTAAACGCAGCAAAATTAATCTGATTTTGTCATACCTAGCTACAAGATTCTAGTTTCATTCTAAATTAATTTTTAAAACTTTATCATAGCTTATTTTATAATTGGATGCTTCAATATTTTATCTACAAGGCCAATATTACTACTTATGTGAATTCAATTTGTATTTCACACTGAAGTCCTTCTGATTTTGTGATTTAAATTTATTATTGTTATCAATGTCTTAGGTGGCTGAAATTAGTTTGGCTTTGCCAAGAAATAATCAAACAACAAATAAACAAGAACAAAACAACAAACAAATGCTTCCTTCCCAAATAAAACCCACTTATCAAAGGAATAGGTGATAAAGCAGCTTTTTATACATCTTGAAAAACTATTAGTAAATCTCAACTATGAGTTCCTTAAAATATATTATAAAATATCTTCTGAATTTTGTATTTAAAAAATGTCTGGAAACCAAAGTTTTAGTTATTATTAGTCACTACAATGTTTAAGCAAAGTAGCTTTTACTTTGAGAAAAAATTGCAGTTTGGCAATAATGATGCATAAAACTACATAATAGGCCTTCCAGGCTTTATTCTCTAGAACTTTTACTAAAAATTATAATTGCTTTTTTTGTTTTAGCTATATTTTAGCAAAACAAACAAAAATAAAACCCTAACAAGATAAGAATATAACAAATGAATAGATTTTATCTTTTTGAGGATTAAAATTTTTATTTGAACATAAAAATGAGTGTTTTACCAATAGCTGTCTAAAAGTTGAAAAAATTGAGCTTTATTGATTTTTTAAAAAATTAACTATACTATACTGTTATGTGTATCAGATTATAAAAAGTTATTTTATAAAAGTTCACTTTAAATCCTGGAATTTTTTTTGTTTTTGCCAAATGATAGACAGATATTATACATAGCCAAACTATGTTGTTGCACACAACAGAATCAATAATAAGTCTTAAGTTGAATGTAAGAATAGGCCAGGGAGTTATTTAAAAATAGAAATTTCCAATTCCATCCCCAGTATTCTGATTCAGGCTCATTAGAATGGGGCTCAGAACTCAATGTTTAATAAATACTTCATGCAGGAACTCTGAAAATCATAGCTGGTCATATACTGATTGAACAATTTTGGCAAGAAGTTTAGACTTAATTTTTTTAACTAATGGGGGAAAGACCAAGCATGATATTTATTATTTAGCATATCACGATTTAAATATTTGTGTTTAGTATTACAATCTGTTTTGCTGTCAAAATCCTAGCCTTTATTTCTGACCCTGGTATTTATGAACTATCTTGAGAACAATTAGAAAACTGAATAAAACATAAAACATCAATTTGAACACATTAGAGTGTTACCCAGGCAGTAAGGATTGGAGGAGTTAAGATCTCAAGAGAACAGAAAGATGAGACTGATATTTTGCATAGATTTTCCTCTCTCATTAGTCACAGGGAGGCTGAGGGTCTGTGCAGAGCATTCGTAATGTTATAGATCAAGATGGGAATGTGAAAACTGGAGTTCCAGGTCCTGTAAGGAGAAGGAGCTACATATTTACATATTTCTCCCAACACTCACTTGATTAATGATACAGCCTCTGGAGCCAGAACAAACGGAGTTTGTCATGAGTGTTTTGGGGGTTACTTACTGAATTCTTTATCAGAACTACTTTTTAATTTGTATATTAATTTTGTAAGTATGTAATGTGTTTCTATGATATTCTCATTTTTCAAGAATACTGGAATATGGAGCATAGGTACAAGTTTGCAGAGGAACATCATTTTTTGGCTAATTGACGATAGTTGACCTAAACATCAAGAAAAAGGTTTTTCTCATATAATATCACCAGGGCTTGATTCAGTTCTTACATGGAGTAAGTAAACAATGGAATTGTTGAATTTTTTGTTAGTTTGGAATTCATCATAACCAACACCCCCAAAACAAAGGTTTTTGATTTAAACTGTATGAACATCAAGTGATAGTTAAATTTCAGGTTACATGTTAAATATCTGAAATGTAGGAAAATATTTATATGTTTGAGTTTTAAAAATAAATTTCTGTTCTGGAGGTACATTTTATTACATATGCATTCTCAAATTCTATAATTCTCATATCCCTGGAGAAATAGTCTCAGGTAATTATGTAGTTACTATTAATCATACTCAAAGCATTGACAAAGCTGTATAAATAATAATATGATTATAAACTTCTACTGAGTAAGGTTTGTTCATAATATGCCATACATCTGAATAAAAGTGGGTAAAAACTTTAAAAATATATATATATACTTTTATACATATCTAGATGCATGGTATTTTGAAAATAAAACACCTAGAACTCTGATTGAAAATTTTTGTCACACTTAGCATTGTGCTGCATCGGCTGTGAGTAAAAGGAGAGCACACTGCCTTTGCTCAATTTTTTTGTAGTGAAGAGCAGTAGAACATACTGGCTACTTATTGCCTGAAAAATCAGGTCTATTTCAAAGGCTTGAGAAATAATGTTTTAGCTACAAAATGCTCATACTGAAATGTGTCTTACAGATGCGTCCGTACAGTTCTTCAGGGGCTTTGGTGAGTAATTCCTCTTTGTTGAACTACCACAAAGCATTAATAAAAGTGGCTGAGATCCTTTCTTGATTTTTAACAAGTAATAAATCCTCTCTTATATGTCATATTACATAGCCTACGATCCAGCTCCTGCCGAACACTTGTGAAGGTATCTGGAGCTTTAGATGCTAATGGACCTATTCACTCTTTGTTAGCTGTTTATTTAAATTTGCCAGGAGTTGTACAATCATCTTTGGTTTCTTTCAGCATAATTCTGGTTTCCTATGATTATTTTGTAAATAAATGTGAAAACATATTAAAAAATCATATGAAATGTAATTAATCAAGATATGAATTTAGTTTAACTATTGATTGGCTAAGTCTTTCTACTCAGTAACTTAGAGGATTTTAATTTTTTTAAACAAAACTTCAAAACATTTTTATTTTTGTATCATCTGAATGGCTGGGAATCACACCCATGAAGCTGCCTCTGTCATGTTGTGATCAGGTGTATTTAGAGTGACTACCAAGACTGCAAAAAATGCCATACAGTACAACCATGTTGAAGTCTTCTGAATTCTCAGTCCTTGGAAAAAGCCTTCCATTTAAGATAAGGTGGAATTGACCCTCAGAGCACTTAAAAAGCATTCCTAAAATATCTTTGATAAAGTCATGCATTTTCACTTTAGGCCCTTAATCAGTTTTAGTGTCTCTAATTTAATTATTGTATAATAATTGTGTTTTTAACACCATGCTAGTTATGGTACCATATAGTTTACATATTTTTACATAAAAGCTTTAAAAATTGCCATAAAATTAGTTTTTCTCAATTAGAATGTGAGAAAACTGAGGCTTAGACAGATTAAATATCTTGTTCAAGGTCAAACCATTGGTCAGCAAGCTGGCATTGGACCTAAGGCCACAGTCTTTACCCCTTAGGCTCACGATCACTTAGAACACTTTACCTGGTCTCCCAGCAAGTCCAAAGCGGAGAATTCGATGGACCACTGGAAGGTTGTCTGATGTTAGCACAGAAGTAAAAAGAGATGCTTGTATCTCTAAAACATTTTACTCTACCCTGAACGCCCCATTAAGTCCCAGCAGGAAGTATGAATCATTTCTGGGACCCAAATGGGATCCCTTTATGACTCAGGGGCAATGCCCAGGAGACAGAGGTTTGTACCCCCAACTCCCACCTGTATTGGAGGAACTACTCTGTGACAAGTGTCATAGCTCAAGGCTGTATATCTCAAACCTATGATTGTATAAATCCTTTTCAAAGATAACATTTTTGCATTGACCCAGAATGCTGAAGTGAATCCTTTTAATTATAACTTAAAAGTATACAAAGTTGGCATAACTTAAAACTATACAAAATTAATAGTAGATATACACATTCCTTATGTTTATATTCTTATACACATATGAAAAAAAATTTACAAAAAATATACAAACAATATACCAAAATAAATAAAGCACTTCAAAATAACAATGTTCATATTTTTAAAAAGTTTTATTAAAGTACAACAGAAAAGTACATGACTCAAGTGTAAAGTTATCTGAATTTACACATTACTTATATTCACCTAAGTAATGACTTTATGAGTCAAGATATAAAATATTTATAACATCCCAAGTGACTCATTTTTTTTTATAGTTAATACTGGCCACCATACACTCTCTTACCACAGCTGTAAGCACTATTTTGAAGCTAGTTTTGCTTCTTCCTGAAATCCATGTAAATGGAATAATACAGAGTACAGGCTTTTGTGTCTGTATTATTTCCCTTAGTATGTAGTCTTTGAGACTCTCCAAAACAGCATTGCCTTGCTGTAATAAATGACTTGTTGGGTTAAGATGCAGTTGCTCCTGGAGAGACGCGCGCAAGGCTGACTGATGGCCAGAACAAATGCCCCGCTGCACCTGGCGTTCCCAGGCTACCGTGTGCCATGTGTCCGTGCAATTCTCCCAACGTTTTTGTCCAGTTTTTAAGAGATTATAGCCGTCAGAAAAGTACAAAATTAAAATTTAATAAATCATTTGTTGAACTCTGAAACCTGCAGACCCCAATTTGGTGTATTCTGAATTAGAAAGAGGGATTATTTAACACCTAATCATATAAACCTTGACAGATGTCTGAGTCAGAGCTGGTCCAGATGGGCTTTTGTTGGCAAACTCTTTCAGGAGAGCTGAAGAAAAACATTTTTTACCACTTGTCTGGGGGCTGGTGCTGGTTGTAGAAGACATGTGTTTTTTTAAACTAATATGTTGTTTTGTTTTTCCCCTTGGACGAAATTTGAGCTTATCCACTAATGCCAACAACACTCTTAGGCTTCTCACAAACAGTTTCTGCATTCAGCTTTATATTTTAGAAAAAGTTACAATGGGGGATGCTGCAAATAACTAGAACAATACCTGTAATGTCAGGATAATGTTCTTCTTTTGTAACTGAGTGAATTGATAAAAAAGGATTGACACTAGCTGGCCTTTCTCTCAGGAGGGCTGTTAGGAAGGCTATATAATGAAATTGGGGACAATAAAAGGACCCTGTCATGCCATTTGTAAAATTCTTTATAGCAGCCCTTGAAATTAAATGCATTCTTTATAGCTCTGCTTATATTGTAGTTTTATTCAAGTACTTATTTGAGATCTTTAGGGAAGAGTGTTCTTATAGGCATAGAAAAAGTTCTAAAAGTGAGGTGAAAGTAGAAATAAATAAATGGTAGCACTTAAACAATATTCCCCCAGTTTAGAATGCTCCACAGAGAACATATAAACTAATAATTAATAATTTTTCAGTTAAAATAATAACTGTTTCCTTTATGTGTAGAGTCAAACTCTGCATCTCGAAAGTAAAACAAACATGGGCTTGCTTCAAATCAGACAACTGGCAGAAACTGCCTGAATGTAAAATATGTTCGGCGGTTTTCAATGCTAGTCACAACAATTTCACTACTTCCTGGGAAATTGTAATGTAGCATAAATCATAACAAATAAACTGGGTACTTTTTATTACTTTAATCACAAAGGATCATGTAGTTGAATAAAAACTATAAATTTTCCTTTAGATTTGACTTAGCTCTCTTCTGAGGTAAACACCTAGACTTCTCAGGGAAAGATCTCTTACCACACCTTTCATTATTTTATGGTGTCCTAAATTTTGTGTAATACTTAAACAAAATATAATCAACCTACCAACCACCACATGAACCAATCAACATACAAACATGATTTGGTACTAAATAAACTCCTTTGCCATGAAAGCAGAAAACATGCTATTTTAGATGTCTGAAGGAGCTATCAATATCTCATCTCATAAAACTATTTTTCTTGAGTAATAAAGAATACAAAAAGAAGAAAAATTAATTTTAAATGAAGGAATGGATATTAGCCTAAAATATTTGTTAAGTATGGGAAAGACTCCATGTTTCTTTTTGCTCATACATGCAGCCATAAGGAATCATACTATCTATAACTTTAGGTTGTACCTTGAAGTAGTCATTAGTGCTAGCTCACAAATAATTGTGATTTCCTCTTTGCAGATCTGGAGAATGGCAATGTCCTGCCCTTTGAAGTTAGCTGTGATCATGTGACTTGCCTTGCCAGTGAAATATAAGAAGTGAAACGGGTCATTTCTGCAAAAAAGTTTAAAGAGCTGCTGTGCAGCTTATCCCTCTATCTTTCATCCTGACAAAAGCTGCTGTATTAATGTAGTTCTCAGACTGAGGATGGCTTGGAGCAGAGCTACAGGCAGAATAAGATAGACCAGGAGAATGCCTGAAAAACATGCTTTGCTTTTAAAGACAGAGGTTAGGGTGTTTGTATGACTGCGCCTTCACCAGTGGAGTCCCATTTCAACCACTGTCTATGGCAAGTATCAACAGACAGTAACAACTCAGAGCCATCCATGTCTCAGAGTCTAAAAGAGAACACATAAGGGGCAAAAGGGGAAGAGAGATAGAGAGAGTTAGAGGTAAGTTATGGTTAAGTGAGGGGAAGAGAAAGAAGACACATTTAGAGAAGTGAAAAAGAAGACCAGAATATATTTTGATTACTTTTAATTCAAATAATTGTTTTCTGGGGTATTTATCTTTTTCACTTAAACAGTTTATCTTAAAGGAAAGAGCTTGGAAAGGAAGCATACACACTTATTTTAAATAAATTTCCTTATTATTTTATTTCTGTGCACAGTAGGGTGATTGGCAGGTGAACAAACCTGTTGTCTTAGTGTGAAATCATGGACTGTGGTCCTGAACACCTCTGTGGGTAGTGGTTGTTTGGCAAATGCAGCTCATGTAAATGAAGGCAAAGCACATCGAGTCTGTTTGCATGATGATAACAACATATGTTAAAAAGTGGAAAATTCAGATACTTGAACATTTTGTCTGAACATCATTAGTCAGCTGCATGGACTCAGTATTTATTTCTTCTTTAAGACACTGCTAAGAAGAAACAACATTCTAATTCTAAATAACTCAATTTATTTGCTACTAAAAGCCCATTCAATACCTACAGAAAAGATAGTACACACTATGCTGCAAGCAAACAAAAAGAATAAAAACAAAAAGACAGATGTACTGAGTCTCTTTCATTAAATTGTGAAGCTAATTCAATTTAAGAATCATTCAGTATTTGCCACATGCTTTGTTCAAGAAAGATGATATATGGTTCACACCATCCCACAACAAAATTCGCAACATCAACAAGAAAACAAGAACAGTTAACTCTTTCAGAATGCCTACTAATTTCTGAGACTTTTTCTAAGTGCTTTAATATAAAAAGCTGTCTACTGCTCTTCACTGTTAGGTACCACTATGACCCAGTTTTACAGATGAAGAAACTGGGACCCACAGAGGCCGAGGAACTTACCTAAGGTCTCATGACTAGTGAGTGGAGAAGACTAGGTTATGGGGCTGCAGGACTCAAATCCAGGTGATGGGGCCACAGGACTCCTAACTTCTCTGTTTTGCTGTTCTTGGGAAGATGGCAGCAGATCAGAGGTATCTTGTCAGAGTCTGATTTCCAATAGAGATAACTGGCTCTTGTTTTGTATTCAAAATTGAGAAATAATATTACAAGTGCATAATACTTTTTTCAAAAAGGTATAAATCATCTTTTATCATCTCACTTTTTGTGGTTAAACTATTTTGATTTTTCCTTTGTTATTCTAGACTTTATTCAAATGCATACAGAATTTCTATATAGTTGTAAGCTTCATATAATATGTAATTTTATATTCTATTTTGTTTTCCTACTAAGTAATTCCATATACCAATGCAGTTTTTAATGATTATACATTTTAATAGCTGTCTAATATTCCACAGAATTGGTATACCAGATTTATTAAATTATTTTCTGTTATTGTGCATTTAAGTTGTTCTTAATTATTTCTTTTTACAAAAAATTCTATAATGGATTTTCATGAAATACTTCCTTAGGAAAGATATTATCATTAATTTGCTTATAATTCATAAATCTATTTATACTTTACAAATTTTGTTGCCAAATTATGTCCTAATTTATTGTCATTGGTGTATGAGTGCAATAATGTTACCATAATTTTGCCAGCATATATAATGATTATTTTAGATTTTTGTTAGTTTAGAAGATTTAATTGATTTCTTTGATGTAGTGGGGTCATAGATTTATACCCTATGCTCTGATTTGCTAAAAAATATTTGGCATCTTTATTTCCTAGGATAATCTATTTTTTCATGTGGCAGTTCCTACAGTGTCTCTTTCTGTTTAAATGTTCAGCCTATTCAAAGTTAGAGTTTGTATTGGAACTGATTTAGCTCTTTAAGATTGCTCAGTCTCTCTAGGAAAATGCTGTCTTTTACAGTTGCACCCATATCCCCCACACCTTTGCATTCTGGAGTATGGAAATCAAAGGGGAGCTATTTTGTGATTATGGTGGAAGGGCAGGATGGGCTTGCAATTTTTTCCAGTCTCCTGTACACTCACTGATTCCTGTTTGAGAGTGGCTGGTTTGATTCTGCTTTTTGTAGCAGTGAACACTGAGGTATGACTCATGTCACTGATGCCTTCTGGTTCTGGGTGTGACTACTGGTACCTCCAACAGGAGTTCATGCCCTGAATCCTAATCCCTATACATGACAGTCACTTTGTCTTGACCTAAGGTTTGTGCTTGCTCTTCTGGTGCACAACCGTCCACCCCTCACTCTCACAACCTCGCATTGGAGCATATAGATAGTTGTGGGTCTGCTGCACTTGCTCTATTGGAAGCCTGGAGAGCTGCCTCCCTTGGCATTTACTGGGACTCTTTCACAAACAGTGAGGCACCACTGTCTTCTACCATGTTAAAATACCATAGTGTCAACCACCTGCAGCAATCCTCTCCTAGAGCATTTAAGCTGTCCAAACATGAAAGAGAGAAAATCCCGGCAGCATCTATGATCTTTCCAGGTTTCAGTCTCTCTAAACACCATTTAATGTATTTACTGGACATTCCTTCTTAAAGCCCCACCAGGAGAGGATGAAAAGAAGTACATGTATTCACTCCCTCCTACTTTTGCCTTTTTTCCTGAAATCTGCTAAGCAAGAAGGGACAGTTTTTACTTTTCAGTTCCTATGTGATATGATATCTGTTTCTTCTAAAATGTTATTCATTCTGTCTCCTATGAGGTTCAGGGAAGATCAGGACACAGTAGGGGGAGGAGATAGCTTGCAGAAAAAGAAACAAAAACTTAGAGGTATTTTTTAAACCTTTAAAATAAAGTACAATATACATACTCTAAAATGCACAAATCTTGAAGTGTGCCTTCTTACACTGTGAAAACACCTGTATAACTGCCCTGGGTCAAGATGGAGAGCATCAGCAGCACCCTAGCTATTTCCCTGGTGCCCTCTCTCCCACAGCAGGCACCCGTTTCATCCCTCAAGACATGTGGCTTTTGTTTTTTTCTTACCTCCTTTTGTTGTTGTTGTTTGTTTGTTTGTTTTCCCACTTAAAGTATGAAGACTTTTTTTAAACTTTGGCTTGATGTCTTTCATCAATTTTGAAAATTCTTGGCTAGTATTCTTTATTGCTTCTGTCTCATAATTTCTACTTCTGAGACTCCAAAAACTTGCTCCATTTGTCATCTATCTTTTACATATTTTCCATTTTATAACTATAGTAACCCTAGCTGTCACATTTCCTCTGGTTTTTAATCCATTAAATTCCTAATTTCAATAATAGTAACTTTCATAATTTTTCTTTGATTTTCTTTATAGATTCCAACTCTGTGGTAAAATTTTTCACTTTTCATCTCTACTCAAATAACCATAGTTATTTAAAGTCAGTATTTGATAATTGCAATATTTCATTCATCTTTGGGTCTCTTATTGTTAATTTGTTTCTTTTGTTTTTAAGTTAATTTGTTTCTGATTCTTGGCATGTCTGGTAATTTTTCATTTAATTCTTGATATTTTATATGTAAAACTGTAGAAGTATTAATTAATATTTTCTCCCTTTGGCCACAGTTATATAAATTAGTCAGACCTGCCTTATTGATGACATTTTATAGCCTTTTCAATAGTCAATGACTGTCAATAGTATTCCATGGGCATTTGAAAAAGTTGTATTCTCTACTTTCAGTGACCCAAATGTACATGAATTAGATTGAATATTAATTATGTTATTCAAGTTTTCTATAGACATTTATTTTACTCTAATTTAATATGTAGTGAAATAAAAGAAGTAAATTAAAATCTTGTCATGTTACTCTTTGTATCTGCTGTTATTTTTGACTCTTATTCTTATTTGATATTCATGTAATGACATTCATAACTGTTCTATGTTTCTTGTCAGTTGTAGTTTTTGAAATTATATAGTTTCCTTTTTGCTACATTTAATACTTTTGTATTGAAATTCAGATAGTTTGATATTAAAATTATGACATAGATTTTTGTTTGTTTATTTACAGTTGTTTACTCTTTTATTCTTAACCTTAAAGAATCATTTACTTTTATGTGTTTCTCCTACAAATATCCTAGAGTTGATATTTAGATTATGATCTAATTTAAATATTGTTTTTTCTTTAATAGTTGTGTTAAACTCATTTATATTTAGTGCTATAACAGCTATGTGGGGTTCTAATTCTGTCCTATGCAATACATCTTTTTTTTACGTTTTTATCTTAACAGTATCCTACTTTGTGATCTGTTTTAATTTATTGGTTTTTTGACTCTTATTATATTTGGGAAGGTTTTTATTTTCCTATACCTCTCTCCACATTTTCTTCCATCATCCAGTTTTAGTTAATATTACTCTTTTTATTAGTGCTTACCCTTTCCCTCTTAAAAAAGTTACTACTCTCTTAATTAGTGTATTTGTTTTTAAATGATATTTTGTTGTCTCCTTGCTTTTGAAATGTATGAAACATTTTTTCTACATTGCAACTTTGTTTCCTTCTGCTTTCAAACTTTTCAAATCATATCATTTTTACATTAAAAAGTCACTTTATATTTTTTCACCCTTTTTTATCAGTTTTTGACTTATGTAGTTAAATATATTAAATCCTCAGTTCTAGTCTTTTCACTGAATTTCTCCAGTCATATTTCAGTTAGCTAAAGTTAGGAATCCAGGAATTTCTTCAAGAAAAGTACATGATGACAATGTTATCAGATCTTGCATATTGAGAACTGTTCATTTCTGTTTATAACAGAGGTAGAGCTTGGCTGGATATAAATTTTTAGGCTTAAACTTTTTTACTTGAGTGCTTTGTAAATATCGTTCAACCACTGTTACTGAATGTTGTTACAAAGAAATCTAAAATCATCTTGTGTTTTTCCTTTATACATAGAGTGATTTACTAATGTATCTTCAAGACAAGACACTTGACAGAGAAGAGCAATAACCATACAAGACACTAGGTAAAGAGTTGCAATCTAGGACTTTTGTTGTGGAATTGATATGCATAGAAATCTAACCTCTTAGATTGCTTTCATTTGTATATACGTGATTTTGTTTTCCTTAAGGAACTCAAATTACGTGAATGTTGCTTCTCTCTTGACTGTAAACATTTCAATTATTTTATCTCCAGTACTTCAAACATTTAAAAAATTTTCATTTTACTTTATTTCTTTTGCAATTTACCTTATTGTATTTTTGTGTTTAGTCTCTTTTTATTCCTTCCATTTTTCTCTATATCTCTTTTAGGTGTTTGTTGGTTTACTTTTTTTCCTATGTGTGTTTTGCCAACACCTTTCAATGGCACTTGTTATCTTGCCACATCCTCGCTAAATTCTTTTAATTAACAGGTAAAAATTGTCTTTTAATAATCAAAAGTAGATACATATTAATTATGTATTAATTAATAGGCAGGCAAACATAATAATATTATACCAACTATTGGGGATATGAAATAAATGTACAGAAACATATATTACAGTAGCCATATATACATAAATGGAAATTTATTTCCTGTTAATAGAAATATGCTTCATTTTCAAGTTTCTAGGATCACTCAACTAAAGTTTACTACATATCAGATGATGAAGTGAAGTTCATAAGAACAAAATATAAAATGGTCTAGACTTATTTTGCTGACCATAATATAATAAACCAGAAATTAATAACTAAAGTATAAACACAAAGTTTGGCAATTAAAAAAGACTCTCTAAATGACTTTTGGGAATAATAAAAATTAAAATTGCATTTACAAAATAGAGAATAACAATTATTAGTACATTCTTTTTTAAAATTCATTAGATATAACCCAAATTACTCAGCTAGAAAGTTTTAAAAGCTTGTATTATTAACTGAGTAAGAATGAAAATAAAACAACAAAACTTTTAGCATAAGAGGCTAGAAAAAGAAGACCAAAACTTATTTAAGGAGAAAAAAGAAAGGAAAAATGAATACTTAAAATCAGAATCAGTACACTGGAATAGTACAATAAGAGACTTGGTAAAACAAATTCTGGGTGATTCTTTGAAGAGCAAAATAACGTATGAAATTTGTTATGTAAATATCTTGATTTATTACAAAGTTAATTTCTAGGCTTTAAAAATTATTCTAGAGAATCTTAAAATATAAGCATGTTCCATTTTTACAAAATACGTTAATAAATTTTTGACTAATTATGTCTAATAATGAAGCATACAACTAGTTCCATTTTTAAAACAATCATTCCTTCAAACCCTTGTCTGAGGTATCATCGGCAAATATGTTTTCCCATACAGTTGGTTCTCTTTTTATTTTAATACTGTTTTCTTTAGCCATGCAGAAGCTTTTTATTTTGATGAGATCCCATTTGTTTATTCTTTCCTTTATGTCCCTTACTCTGGGGGCATATCAGTAAAAATGTTGCTGCATGAAATATCTGAGATTTTCTTGCCTATGTTCTCTTCTAGGATGTTAATGGTGACATGTCTTATATTTAAATCTTTTATCCACCTCGAATTTATTTTTGTATATGGTGTAAGTTGGTGGTCAAGTTTCATTTTTTTTGTGTGTAGCTAGCTGTTCAGTTCTCCCAACACCATTTGTTGAAGAGGCTATTGTTACCCCATTTTATGTCGCTGTCCCCTTTGTCAAATATTAATTGACCATAGAGACTTGGGTTTATTTCTGGGCTCTCTGTTCTGTTCCATTGGTCCATGTGCCAGTTTTTATGCCAGTCCCAGGCTGTTTTGATTACTGTGGCCTTGTAATACAGTTTGGTATCAGGTATTGTGATCCCTCGTACTTTGCTTTTCTTTCTCAAAATCACAGAAGCTATTCAGGGTCATTTATGGTTCCATATACATTTTTGAAGTGTTTGTTCTGTGTCTGAAATATGCCATTGGTACTTTAATAGATATTGCTTTGAGTGTGTAAATTGCTTTGGGTAGTATGGACATTTTGATGATGTTAATTCTTCCAATCCATGAACATGGTATATGTTTCCATGTGTTTGTGTCTTCCTTGATTTCCTTCTTCAGTGTTGTATAGTTTTCTGTATACAGGTCTTTTACCTCCTTGGTTAGATTTATTCCTAGGTCTTTTATTTTTCTTTTTGGTATATTGAATGGGATTTTTTTCTTGATTTCTGCTTCTGCTGTTTCATTGTTGGTATACAATAATGCTTTCGATTTCTGAATATTGACCTTGTTACTGTTGTTTTACAAAATTCATTTATTAGGTAGAGCAGTTTTTGGGCGGAGTCTATAGGATTTTCTATGTACACTATCATGTCATCTATGAACAACATTTTGTTTCCTCCTTTCTTATTTGGATGCCTTTAATTTCCTTTTCTTGTCTGATTGCTGTGGCTAAAACTTTCAATACCATATTGAATAAAAGTGGTGAAAGTGGAAAACCTAGACAAGGGTTTAATCCCCCAAATATATAAAGAATTTACATGACTCCACTCTAAGAAGACAAGCAACCCAGTTAAGAAATGGGCAAAGGACTTGAACAGACACTTCTCCAAGGAGGACATATAGAGGATCCAGAGACACATGAAAAGATGCTCAGTATTGCTAGCTACCAAAGAGATGCAAATTAAAACCACAATGTGATACCACTTCACACCAGTCAGAATGACCATCAGAAACAAAGCAACAGACAACAAGTGTTGGAGAGGTAGTGGAAAAAAGGGGACATTAGTGCACTGTTGGTGGGATTGCTGACTGGTACAACCACTGTGAAAAACAGTATGGAATTTCCTCAGAAAACTAAAAATGGATCTGCCTTTTGACCCAGCAATTCCACTGTTGGGACTATATCCTAAGAACCCTGTAACACCAATCCAAAAGAACCTATGCACCCCAATGTTCATAGCAGCACAATTTATAATAGCCAAGTGCTGGAAGCAACCTAGGTGCCCATTGGTAAATGAATGGATCAAAAAACTATGGTTCATTAACAAAATCAAATACTATGCAGCAGAAAGAAAGAAGGAACTCCTACCCTTTGTGACAGCATGGATGCAACTGGAAAGCATTATGTTAAGCGAAATAAGCCAGGCAATGAAAGACAAATACCATATCATCTCATCTTTAACAGCAACCTAATTAACAAAACAAAGAAACAAGCAAAATATAACCAAAGACACTGAAATAGAGAACAGTCTGACACTGTTCAGAGGGGAGAGGGGAGGAAATTTCAGGGGGAAAGGGGAAGGGTTTACAGGAAGAAGTATAAAGGACACGTGGACAAAAACTAGGGGTGGGTGTAAATGGGAGGGAGGTGGGGAGGGGTGGGTGGGTGGGCTGGAATGGGAGTAAAAGATAAAAAATTGTACTTGAACAATAATTAAAATAAAAAAAAGAAGGAAATGTAGCCTGAAAAAAAAAAAGAATCATTCCTTCAGCACTTCCTGTAGCCCCTTACTCTGCTCTATTTGCTTCTGTGATACTTCCCATTTTGTAAATCTATACAATTTAATTGTTTATAATGTTTCTTTTTTGCTTTCTCTTCTCTAACCCCAACTAAAATGTAACATCCATGGTAATAAGGATTCTTGTCTGCTTATTTACTAGGACAGTTCATAGCATATATAGGTGTTAAATATTTGCTTTATAAACAATTAAAAGCACCAGCCTTCACAGCAACAATAACAATGAAATAAATATACGCAGAGTTTTCTGTACTCCCAAATAGGCCCTTCGCTCTGTGGCTGGCATTTCTCTTCACCTACCCCCCAAAGTCTTTGCCCCGCTTAACCTCAGCTCTTTGATCTCTGCCTTGCCCATAGCAGCTCTTTCTGAAGTTGTAGTAGACAAGAACTACAGCATCGTGCTTCATCCTCACAATAAAGCTGTCACTTTGAGGAATCTACTGCTCAGGCCCCTGGACACTCCTCATGGATTTTGGGCATGACTTTTGCCAGTTTTCACATCTTTCTTAGAGTCCATGTGTATTTTATGGATTTGGTAGATATTTCATTCTACTGATTTCATTGAAAATGGAGTTTGTACATGTGTGCTCTCTTCACTTTCCAGGTTGCTGTATATGCTTTTCAGGAAGACAAGGGGAAAATTCTGATGCAAGTGGTCCACACGTTTTTCTAGAATTGTTCATCTCAAATAATCTTATGTTCAATTTGTTCAAAGCACTTCTAAGAATTTATACCTCTCTCCTACTATTTTCTGGGTGGCAAAGAAATGATTATGACTGTGAAACTGCTACTCTAAGTGCTCTGTTAATTTCTGCCTTTATTCTTATACAAAATACATTTTCTTTCAACACAAAATATTTTTCCTTGTTTATCTTTATATGATTGATAATAAAGGTAACTTTAATACCTATACCTTTCTTGTGGAAGACATCAAAAACACCCCTTTGAGTGATATTTCTGCTTTTTTAAATTAAAATTATATCTGTAAATATTGTATTTCTAGCAACAACTAATGAAATAAAGATATTTCAGAAAATATGCATTCATATGCTATTTCTTAGGGATTTATTTACATGGTAGAAGAGAATTAACTTTGGAAAGATATTTAAATCTCATTTTATACATTTTTAGTTGGAAATAAAAATATCAAGAAATTAACTTAAATCACATGTCCAGCATGCTCATCAGAAACTACATCAGAAATTGGTATTGCAATGCAAGACAGGAAATTAAAGAAAGAGATACTTCCTGGAATTCACTGCATTTCGGTAATCATACTTTTTTCATCAGCAAGAGAGCGTTGACCTTCCATAAACCTGTGGCAGGAAAAAAGTTGACAGTGTTTCTGGACAAGTTATTTATCATTTCTGAATCTGACTTTCCTCACCTGAGAAGAATATACCACTTGGGTTATTTTGATGATTAAAGAAAACAGTAATTTATGCACATTGCAAAGTCAATGGTAGATATTTAAAGATAGCAATTATTCTTTTGTGTAAAGTGGCAAAAAGGACACTTCTCTTCTACCTGTAAGAAAAGTGGCTCTGTGTAGTAGATGCTGTAATGTTTGGTACGGATTCATTACTTTGAGACTGAGGTACTCACTTTGCCAGCTGCTGGGACTTTTGGCTGCTCAGTGATCACAGCTAAGCTCAATGTCTGATTGATGAGGAGTCCAAGGGCCAGGTCCCATTACCTCAATGTGGACACCTTTGGAGGCTGTCCTGGCCCCATAGTTCTCTGGGGCATTGGCTGAGGTTCTGACTCAATTGCATTGAAGTTCAACCTCTCTCTGCCCCACCCTGCTCTCTAATTCCTTCACAGGTGCTGCTATTGAGAGTAATCCTCAATCACCTTCCTTTAAGAACACCTGTGTGAGTCTGTGTCCTGGCCACCCAATTCCTGGCAGTGTGCTTGAGGAATGCTGAAATTTCACTGGGCTACCTAACATGTCAAACACTAGCGTCAATCATTCATGCATTCAACACTTGCTTTCTAGTCATCGAGGGCCCACAACACGTCAAGCACAATGTGCCTTTTTCAGAGTTTTCTAAAACGTGTCTTTTCTAACTGGAATGAGGTATTGCTCTTAAATAAGAGCAAAACATTCTAACATGCTGGCAGCAGTGAGATTTCCTGATTGTTACCAATCAGTGTCAGCTAGCAGGGAACTTTCTGTCAGGTTTACTAGAAAACATTTGCTAAGTAAAAGAAGTATACATTGGATTTATGTTGAGAAAAATAATGTAGCAGCATGAATAAATTATGAAAATATGCTATTATAACACAGGCGGTACATTGGAATAACAGATGCAAATTTGTTTTGTGAATTATGAAGTTATTCTCAAGTTATGTATGCTTTTATTCTCAAGCTGTTCATTGCATCTTTTCTCCTGTTTCATTTGGTTTGAAAGCAAGTTCTTCTTAAATGGGGACTGGTTTATGCTCTAAAATTAGAGGCAGCAGGGTAAAATAAAGAGCGTAGGTTTTAGTGTAAAAAGATTTGGGGCTGGATTTCTTTGCCTCTTTATAACTGTGACCTTGGAGAAATCACCATGCTCTTTCGGTCTTGGCTTTCCTGTAACTTAAATGAGTGTACTAATGCCTACACAACAGGATTTCTAAGAGAGTTAGATGAGACAATACATGACATAATACATGTCACTTAAAAATAACTCAAGGAATAACTACTATAGTATCTGCATTTATATATGATGCTTATCAGATGATAAAACTCATTATAGAATTAAGTGTATTACTGATATGTGGGAATTCAGTGTTTCCTAATGTGAGCATTTGGTCTGAGATGTCATGTAACAGAAAACTCTCATCAGACCAAATAGAAAAAACTGACCCAAATCTACTTTTTATAGTTGTTATTCAGCACAGCCTTTAAATAAAATTTTATTAGTCAGATAGTCACTAGGATATTTATTGAACTAAATAAGACATTTGTTCCATTATTAAAATTATCAATCTACTGCAAGTTACAGTAGTATGGGTCTTGAAATTTTTAGCCATTTATAAGGAAAGCAAACTATTCTAAAAAATGTTCTAATCTGGTCGCAGAGAGGGGGAGCTATGGCTCTCTACATATTGAGTAGTTAAACTTAGTCAAATTAAAATAGAAAAATTATTGAGCTTATCTTCTACTTAAATAAAACTTTAAGGGAAATGTTGGTTCATATTTCATATTTTTTTTGGAACTTAACAGCAAATAACATTTTCTTCAAGTTCTGCAGCTTACTAAAAGGTTTATACTGAGGTAGGATCCAGACCAAATGCTGTAGCTTAGACCAAGACAGGGGCTCAGTTCATTGTCAAGTTTCCAGAATATTTTTAAAAAGATTTCGTTTTAGCTGTCTATCTACTTAAGGAGTTTTGAGGTATTTCTTAGAATATAATTTTTAGAAAATGCAATGCAGTTCATGGCTTTGACATTCTTTTACATGGCCACATAGTCATAGCTTTGAAGTAAAGAAAGACTCATATGGCTTCATGCCCAAAGGACCATGTTGAAATATGTAACAAACCCATTGGCTTGGAGGAACAAAGACTTATGTGTCTTCATCTTTTAATATTTCAAAACTCTGCTGTGATTGTGTGGGACACAGAAAGTAAACCATTTGATAGTAATCATGGAGAATTTCTCCTTTTACATGGATGACATTTGTAATTGTTCCCCCAAAAGAAAAAAATTCTCTTAATTTATGTGTGTATATGATGATGGTTTTATTTTCCAACCTTAGGGTGACTATTAAAATGCCAGTTAGGTTATAGCACAGCAGCAGAACTGTCCGTGGAGAGGATGTCTTACTCTGTACTTGGGTCTCAGGGAGTAGAAGAAGCCTGTGGTGGATGAGGGGACTGAAATGTCTGGGCCCTGGCTATGGGGGAACCTCAGTGGCAAAACGGCAGTAAGACCCACAACAGGAGGTACACACAGCCATGGCTAACACAGGACATCTCCATTTGTGGCATTGTTTTTCTCCCATAAGTTTAGATTTACAGAGAAGGCAGGTAAATGTGAATCTTGGAGCTTTATTATAAGGGATCGATGGTAATTAGTTGTGCTCCTTTAGGCAAGTAACTTCAAGTGGTGATGACTGCTGTACCAAATGGCAGATAATATAGTTAAAAGGATTATGAAAAACATAAAGTGCTACATAAACATGTTATTAAACAGTATAATTTAATTCATTTTAGTAGCTTTTATATGTCAAAGATATTTAAATCTTTTACTTTTTTCCTACACTAACATAGTTTTGAGGACACTCTTTCCAAAGTAAAGAACAGAAGAAGGTTCTGTTTGTTTACTCTAATCCTAGGATCCTTTTCAATGAATCGCTAATGGAAATGCAACCAGAGGGGCTACGTGACTGGTCTGAAGTTATTTTTACAGAACTTTTCTAAGGAGACAGTATTGTCTTTTTGGAGAATGATCACAAATCCTTTTTTTTTTTAAATTATTACTAACCCTCACAAGAGTTCAGAGCAGAATATCCTAGGGAGAAATTTTGTTTTTGCCTTTTCTTCTTTACAAAGGCCCATCAGTGAAGCTGCATCAGTTTCCTAGATTAGTGGTGCCTCATTTTACACGTCCACCTTTTCCTTCTCCTGGGGGAGTAAGAATACAGTATTGATTTCATGGATGCAGGTGTATTATTGAAGTAAAACCTGACTGATTAAATAGAAATTAAGTCAAAGTGTTGCCAAAATTCATTATGAACTCCTTGATGCCATGATCTGTGTCTAAGGGAGAAAACCACACATCTCAGATAACTTGTGCTATTCTTTGATTAGTTCTTTCCAAATTTTCTTAGTAGTTCCTCCTCAAGTTTGAGGAACCTAATTAAGTATGTTTATTTAACTGTTTTTTCTCCTTTCTCTGACAAGGCTGCTAGTTACCTGGATGAAAGGAAACAGATGGTGCAGAGAACTCTAAAATGGCGATCTAGGTAAACCTGGCTCACCTCCTTACACAACCACATCAAAATTACAACTAAACTATAGAACAACCATCACTCAGAACCATCAGAAATTGAGCTGAATGGAAGTCCTACAACTATGGAATTAAAGAAGAAACCACATCCATCTAGACTGGTTGGAGGGGTGGAGGGGTGGAGGCGTAGAATTGGCTGGTTCTTCACTCACCTGTGGTAGATAAAAAATTGGGAGAAATATCTTGGAAGTGAGTAGTCCAAGCTCCATACCAGGCTCCCCCAGCCCCGGGTTCCTGTGCCAGGAATTAAGTCCCCATAACTTCTAGCTATAAAAAACAGTGGGGATAGAGTCAAGTAGTTTATCTTAAAGGACCTACACATGAACTTACTCAGACTCACTCCTTCTGAGCTCCAGTGCTGGGGCAGCAGCTTAAAAGGCAGCAGTGGCATAGGGGGAGGAAATAAAGTGTCTGGCATCAGAATGAGAGTTGGGGAAGAGCTTTCTCCCAGATAGAACTCCTAGGCAGAGGCCATTGCTCCTTTTCTGACACTTCCCTACACAAAGCCACATAGAAGTGGGCACCGTATCTGAGACTCCATCAACCTGGCTTGCACTGTTTGCCACACAGTAGGGAAAATGGAGTCAGTCAGACTCTCTCACCCAGATGTCTGGGCAACTGTGACTTAGCAGTATTCATATAGCCTTGAATATGGGCCCACATGCACAGAATCATGCTCTGTCATATAATATTTGAGCGCCCTGCAGGCTTTGTGTGCATTTAGTATATTAGGGAGTCAGGACTTCCTGTGGTGTGACTCACAGCAGGTGTCATGTGTGGATTGCCCCACCCCAGAATAAAGGCATGTCAGCAATCCTGTTGGCTCTGCAAATTTTCTTCCATTTGCCCAAATCCTGTGTAAACCTGCCCAGTCTTGAACAGCGGCAAGACACATACCCTGGTGATTCTCTGAGGCTCTGCCCCACCCAACTTATGAGTCCACCCAAGCTGTTAACAGTGGGTTTTCAAAAGAATGGCTTATCTTGGCTCATACTTCAGATCTTCCTAAATCCTCTCAAATAAGCAACTGCTGGCCTCAGGGAGCCCCCATACCTCTTGCTAAGTGGCTACAAGCCTGGCACTAGCAGCAGCTGGCCTTGGTTCACAATCTGGCCATACTTGGGCACCTCCCAGCCCAGCACAACTAACAGCCATATTCAGATCCCTTAATAGCTTATGCCATGTGGCCCTAGATAAAAGACAAGATGTAAATGACCTTTTCCTGCAACTCCTGGGAAATACCAGATCCTGTGCACTCAGTGGAGCCACAGACCATATTGGAGAAATACTACCCAACCATCTCCACAAGTAACACACTTAAGGGGTGAATGCAGTGGGCATCAGACCCCTGCTGGTGTATGTCCTGCATTGTGGAGCGAACCCCTGCACAACTGATCCTCCAGAAAGGGCAGAGGTTGGTGGTCAGTGGTCACAGCCAGTTCTTGCAGCTGACTGGCCTGGGTAAATCCCTCCCATTAACCTGCCAACAGCAATCAAGGTTCAACTACAAGAGGATGGTGTACTTAGCTCACACGGAGGGTGCACCTCTATTACCCAGCAAGGGAAGTTGTGCCATTGGATCTTATAAGACAATTACTACCTTAGGCCACACTACTAAGACATGGAGGCCTAGCAGCCCTACTCAATGCACAGAAACAAACACAGGGAGGCTGCAAAATGAGGAGACACAGAAACAAGGCCCAAATGAAAGAACAAATCAAAACTCCAGAAAAAGAAATAAACAACATGGATATAAGCAAGCTATCAGATGCAGAGTTCAAAATACTGGTTATAAGGAACTTAGTGAGGACTTCAACAGCATAAAAAAATGTCAGAAATGAAGGATACAATAATTGAAGTGAAATTTCATAGGGAATCAAGAGTAGTGTGGACAAAGCCAAGAATCAGATCGATGATT
This sequence comes from Tonatia bakeri, assembly GCA_004024845.1. Lineage (NCBI taxonomy): Eukaryota > Metazoa > Chordata > Mammalia > Chiroptera > Phyllostomidae > Tonatia > Tonatia bakeri. The sequence continues at coordinate 87,412 of PVIA01005173.1, forward strand.
TGGAACATAATGGAAGTGAAAAACAACCGATCAGAACAGCAAGAACAAAAATGAAGAGAGTGTAAGGAGCCTCTGGGACAGCTTCAAGTGTACCAACACTTGCATTATACAGGTTCCAGAAGAGTAGAAAAAGAGCAAGAAATTGAAAACTTACTTGAAAAAATAATGAAAGAAAACTTCCTTAACTTGGTGAAGGAAATAGACATACAAATCCAGGAAGCATAGTGAGTCCCAAACAAAATGGATGCAAAGAGGCCTATACTAAATGCATCATAATTAAAATGCCAAAGGTTAAAGACAAAGAAAGAATCTTAAAAACAGCAATAGAAAAGCAGTGAATTACCTATAGGGGAGCTCCCATAAGACTGTCTCAAAAGAAACTTTGAGAAGTTTATTTCTCAAAAGAAACTTTGCATACTAGAAGGCACTGGCAAGAACTATTCAAAATCATGAAAACAAGGACCTACAACCAAGATTGCTCTACCCAGCAAAGCTATCATTTAGAAATGAAAGGCAGATAAAGAGTTTCTCAGACTAGAAAACAACAAAAGGAGTTCATTATCACCAAACATTATTATTATTGAAATGTTAAAAGGACTTATTGAAGTAAAAGGAGATCAAAACTATGAATAATAAAATGGCAATAAATACATATTTATCAACAGTTGAATCTGGAAAAAAACTAAGCAAATAAGCAGAACAGAAACAGAAGCATAGATATGGAGAACCTTTTGATGATTGCTAGAGGGGAGGAAGGTCTAGGGGAATGGGTGAAGAGGTGAGGGGATTAAGAAGTATAAATTGGTAGTTACAGAATAGCCATGGGAACGCAAAGTACTGTATAGGAAAGGGAGCATCCAAAGAACTTGTACATGACCCATGGACATGAACAATGTTGTGGGGATTTCCTGAGAGAGTTGGGGATGCTGGTTGGAGGGTGGCAAAGGGGTAAAAATTGGGACAATTTTAATAGCTAATCAACACAATATAATCTTTAAAAAGGAAACAAATGGCAATACCATGAAGAAGCTGAAGAAGTGGAGATTTTACAGGTGCTGCTACAAATTGATAGAAAGCTTTTTCATTAATATAATTCAATAGGGGTGGTTACATGCGCTGACTCCAGCATAAGAGCAATAAGTTGAAACAGAAAGAAGTCACCGCACAGGGTTTCCAGGTAAACCTTTCAAACTGGCCAAACTCAGTTGCCATGAGCCTTTGGGCTTTGTCCTTTACCTTCTGTCTGCCTATAACCCATTACAGAATACCTAGGGGTGGAATGTTTGGAACGAAGACAAAATCCATATCAACAAGAGAATGAGTTGAGGTACCTGAATGGCACTAGTTCTGCTTACCTTCTGAATTTCTTAAGTGAGAAAAACAGAAAAAATCAAATAAAAGCCTTCTAGTTGGTTTAAGCCTTTGCTCTTAGGTTCTTTGTTGTCTGTAACAGAATTGTTTTCTCCCCCAATACAGCTAGATGCAATTTATAGTAGTGTCTGAATTACTATTTCCACAATACCTTCTTCAACTAGCTGATATAACTTATTTTCTAAGAGATATATACTACAGAAAACCAATAGGGAGTGAATTTGAAAATAGATTCATTTCAGGAAAGGTCCACAGGGCTTGTTCCTCTTTTAACGGACTCAGCCTGGCTCCTGGACCTTTGTGTTCAGTAGCTGCAAGTCTCAGTCCCTGCACAATGACAGACAGACCATTTATTCACTGATTTACTCAGAATGTAATTGTATATAAGGATTAAAATGTTTATATTTTGGGTTTTAGTACAGCAAAATACTAGCTTTGTAAAACAAAATTGACAGCATTTTGTCTTTTTTTTTGTAAGTTGTGAACCATTAACATAGAATGGAGATAATCTACTTGTTAAAAATTTGGGGAAATGCCTGTACAAATATGTCTGAGGTCTATCTTTTCCTTTGAGTAAATTTTTTGAACACTTTTCCCATTTTTTAATGTTTTTGTTCTGCTTAGGTTTCAACTTCCCTAGAGACAATTTTGATATTTTAAATTCTATTTAAAATTATTTTTATTCTTTTAAAACTTAAAATTTAATAAATATTTAGTTTCATCATTTTTAAAAATGAGAAATGCACATAATTTGTATAATTCTCAAGTTGTCTTTCATCATTGTTGTATTTGATTTTTGTCACTTGGTAGAAAGGGTTCTAAAATTTTTAGATATTTTCCTTGGCTTTTTGAGGTAGAGACCAGAGATAACAATAGCTTGAACAAGTTTTACAAGACTTTAACATAGAACAAATTGAGATGTAGGTAGTTCAAGATCAATGAAGCAGGTTTACTCGCATCAAGGACTCCACCTCCTTCAAGGTTTCTGTTCTCTTGTAATTAGCACATAGTTTTCAAACCAAGGTTGCTATAACCCAAATGCTTTCTGGAAGTCAGCCATCATAACTGAGTTCGAGGCAGGGAGCAGAAACAAAAGGGAGAGCAAAAAGGGAAGCAGAGTTCCATGCCTTTTTTTACATTTCAGTGGCCACTCCTACTTCCCAGGGAAGCTGGGAAATGTAGTTTTTCATTTGGTTACATTGCTCACGTTCTGTTAGTAAAGAAGGGGAAGGTGATACTTGAGCTGGGAATCCTCTGTCTCCGTCACTATAAATATGCAGAAATTTTGTGTTAGTATTGTCACAAAATCCAAGATATGAGGAAATTCACTGGGAAAATACTCAAAATAATTTGTTCCTGGTTCTTCGGTTTTAAAAAACAAAATGAAAGTTCTTTGAGAATGATTAGTAAAATTCTCCTCTGCCCAATGCTATTAGAACATTTAAGTGAAAGTGGAGTGGCAACTGTAGTTTGGAAATCAAAATGCTGTTATTTTTATTCCTTTTCTGTTCTAAAGCAAATATTAAGAAATTGACTTTTTAAATTACAAAGCTAAATATATCTTAGTCTTTGTTTTTTATTTCTAGTAGCGTGCTGTCCACATGTTTAGTTTTCTTTACAATTTTTTCTTAAAAAAGTTTAAATTCCACAAACATTCCCAATATAATATCTCAGGATAAGGAAGTAAAATATAGGTGCCATGTGCTGCCTGAAACAAATTTTCATAAAATAAAAACTAAACTATTAGAAATACCTATCAGTATATAGTTGATATAGTTGTATATCATCTATATACAGTATATATTCAGAGAAATTTCTTAGTGCACTTTCACAAAAACAACTTAGATTAGATGAAATCTTGTTGGAATTAAGCCCTGCCCTAAGCATGTCTTCTTTAAAAGAGGTTTTTTTTTCTTTTGAGGTATAGCACTGAAACATTTCATTCCCGATCAAGACAAGGGCAAGCTGAAGAGTATCTTGTTAAGGTCATTTACATTAAGTAAATGAAGTTGCAATCATGTTTCTAAGTAGCTTATTTAAACAATTGCCTAGTAGATTCATACTAAAAATTCTTCACATCTGGTACCACTTCAAATGTGCTATAAAAACAAAAACTTTTTAACCTTAATATATATGCCTGTCTATGTATATTTACATATACGCTAATTCCATTTCTGTCACTTAATAGTGGTGCATCCTTTGGTAACGTCTGTGGCGCTGCTACCTTGGTTCAAAAGTAAGTATAATATTAATATGAAGCTTTCTAGCTTCTTGTGAGAATTACATAACATTAACACAAGTAAACACAATCAGAAAAATGTTTGACTTTAGGCAAATGATCAGTAATGTTTGCTATCATGACAATTATGAATATGATGATGATCATCTTCACAACTATTATCCACTCAACCCATGGAAGTAGGCAGAGCACAACTTTGATTTAATTCTTCTTTGGCTCCCACTAACAAAATATATTACATGGGCTAGTCACTTAAATCTGTGTTTTGTTTTCCTCATCTGTAAAGTTGGTCTAATTTTAAGGGTCTATAGGTTTGTCCAGGACAGCTTTCTGCAAATGATGCATAGGTACTATAACTGCACTGACAATATATACCCACTAGCCCCATGGGAAACTAAATTTTCTGTTGTTTTTATTAATTTAAATTTACATAATCTCGTGTCTGGTAGTACTATGTTAGGCTGTGCTGACATGAAACAATTTTAGGATTCTAATTTACCTACATTTATCAAGAAAACAATGTCAATGAAAAAATAGTTTGTAGGCTCATAATTTTTATCCATTCTTAGAAGTGATGTGTTTTCAGAAAACATCTGAGATGCTGAGTGCTATTGGTCTGAAATAGCTTACTTGTTTTTACTTATGCACACATCAATTTATTCTTTCTTACATTTGCATATTTTACTGATGAGTAGCCACTTTTCTAATGAAGTCTGTGTGTGTGGTTTTAATTTACATATTTAAAATTTCTTAATATAAGTGATCACACTGAAGTTGTCTTACAAAAGCCCAGAAATAATAAATATATGTTAGTAGTAACAAAAAATATAAAATATAGACTAGAACAGTGGCGTGTAAGAATCATCTGAGGGGAGCTTTAAAAATCTTACTTTGAATTGTATTACCAAAGATTTTGACTTATTTGGTCTAAGGCTAGGCCACACATTGGTGTGTTTCCAGATGATTCAAGTAGGCAGTCTGGCTGGGAAAGAGTAACATGTTATCAATTCTCACAGCATCCCAGGAATTAGGTCATGTGTTGTTATTTTCCTTCAGAGTCATGTTTATCAAATCTCAGTATGCACAGCATTCCCATAGGAGCTTAGAAGACTCTTCATTGTGACAGGCACAGCAGTGATTCCCATGCAGCAGGAGGAGCTTGGATTGCATGTTCAGGAACGCTGCTTTAGCAAGCACTCAGAGTTTATGCCAACTCATTAAGCTTGGGATGAGATATGAAGTAAGTAAAAGAAAGAGCTTTAACTACTGTAAAATGTTATATGAGCGTGAAGTGGTTTTTTAATATTTGTTAGATTCAGAATTCTTTCTATCTGCTAGAGTGCAGTAAATGCATTGGAACTAAAGGCAGGGTTGTTGGTCAGGATGATGGCAGATGGTGGTAGCAGAGACTGCAAACTTAAGTGAACGCGGTCCAGAGAAAAATAATGGACCTCATCTATTCACCTGTTAAACAACGGTGAATGGCGACATCATCCTTTTTCCAGCTGTGGCTGCGGAAATTTAGGAAGGAAAGGCTCTGGGCCACAAGAATGATGTTTTTGTTTTCTGGTTGTTTCATAAAAGGTCTACTAGGGTGCCATTTATTACCATAATAAATTTAAAGTGCCTTAGTTCTGGTCCCTAGTCTTTGCACACCTAGAAAACTTATTTTGTCTGAAAGTACATATAATCATTGGGCATTATATTTTTATGAACCAAAGTCACTCAACTGATGTGTGCAAATAAAATTGCCAGTTTATCAATTCACAACGAAATATGATTACTACACTGAGCAAAGTACTTGTGTCCCATTGATTAGTGCATTTTATTTCTATAGCACCATGAACATCAGAAATAAAAACATACTTAAAGGTTGTTTACTAGCCATGAAATAAGAATAAAGAAAATAATTGAATTAATTAGCTGTCATGCCATCAGACTAAAAAGAAATGAAAGCTTCCTCATTACAACAGAGATGGTCTTATTTATAAAGAACCAGAACACTGGTAGTCCCACAACTAGGTTTCCTCTCCCTGAGCAGGAACATTTTCTTCTGTGACTTTCTATCAGGCTTCCAGGGCTAAATAACCCATGCCTTAATAGATACATGTTTTTCCCTAGATATGGTGATGCGTGAATTGGGTATTTGTCTTCTGTTAGCACATCCAGATATCCAGAGGTGTTGATGAATTCAAATTGATTACAAGACTTTAGGGAAGGAAAAATTCTGTAGCTGATATCAGTCAACTGTGGAGCATTTGAATATATTTCACAATAAAACAGCAACCCTAGTGACCTTGTATCAACCCAATTTTTTCTTTGTTTCTCTTCTGTTGTCTGCAGTACTCTCTGAGTATCTCACAATCAGCATCCTGAGATAACTATGGTTTGGTTTCTTTCTTACTAGGAGAAAACACTCATATTAGTTGGGGTTCCTAGGCCATCTCTCTCCACAAGCCATTTGTTTTCTTTATGAGCAGTTTGTTGATGACTGCCTTTGTCAGAATGCTGATCTGTGGTCTCTATACAAAAGGCATCAATACTTGTGAACAAATTTCTGCTTTGGGCATTTCCTTAACAAGAGGGCTGTGTTAGATTGTTCTTAATTTCAAGTAATTGAACAGCAATAAAATACTTTAAAAAAAAAAAGAGGGCTGTGGACTTATCAGGTACTTAATTCTTTATTGTTGTTGTTATTTACTTAAAAGTTTTTATTGAATTTATAGGAGCAAGTGGTTAATAAAATTACATAGATTTCAAGTGTACAATTCCATAGTACATAATCTGCACATCATATTCTGTGTTCACCACCCAAAGTCAAGTCCTCTTCCATCACCATTTATCCCCCTTTACCCTCTTCTTCCTCACCCAGCCCCCTTTTCCTTTGATAATCATCATACTGTTGTCTGTCTAATAATGTTTTTTTCCCTCTTAGTCTCTTCATCCTTTTCACTCAGCCTCTCAGCCTCCCACCTCTCCGACAGCTCAGTCTGTTCTCTGTATCTATGAGTCTGTTTCCATTTAATTTGTCAGTTTATTTTGTTCATTAGGTTCCACATAGTTTATTTTGTTCACTACATTCCCCATGTAAGTGAAATCATATGGTACTTATCTTTCTCTGACTGGCTTATTTCACTTACCATAATATTCTAGGTCCATCCATGTTGTCACAAAAGGTTAAGATTTCTTTCTTTTTTATGGCTGAGAAGTATTCTGTTGTGTAAATGTACCACTGCTTTTTTATATACTCCTTTACTGATGGGCACTTGAGCTGCTTCCAAATCTTGGCCATTGTAAATAATGATGCAATGAACATAGGGGTGCATATATTCTTTCAAATTCGTGTTTTGAGGTTGCTTGGGTCCTAGAAATGGAATCATTGGATCAAAAGGCAGTTCCATTTTTAATTTTTTTGAGGAAACTCCAACTGCTTTCCATAGTGGCTATTCCAATCTGCATTCTCACCAACAGTGCATGAGGGTTCATTTTTCTCCACATTCTTGCTGACACTTGTTTGTTGATTTATTGATGGTGGCCATTCTGACAGGTGCGAGGTGATATTTCATTGTGGTTTTAATTATTATTTCTCAAATGCATTGTGATGTTGAGTGTCTTTTCATGTCTATTGGCCATCTGTGTGTCCTCTTTGCAGAAGTGTGTGTCTATTCAGCATTGTTGGTTTTCTTGGTGATGAGTGGTATAAGTTTTTCATAAACTTTGCATATTAACCATTGGTAAATACATTCTCCCATTCAGTGGATTAGGTTTTTCTTTTGTTGATACTTTCCTTTGCTATACAAAAACTTTTAGTTTGATTTCATCCCATTTGTTCATTTTTTCTTTGTTTCCCATGCTTGAGGAGATATATCAGAACAAATATCTCCATGAGAAATGTCTGAGATTTAACTTCTAGGACTTTTATGGTTTCAAGTCTAACATTTAAGTTTTTAATTCATTTTGAATTTATTCTTTTGTATGGTGTAAGAAGGTGGTCTAATTTTACTTTTTTGCATATATCTGTACAATTTTCAACATTACTTATTGAATAGAAGGTCTTTATCCCATTGTTTGTTCTTGCCTCCTTTGTTAAATATTAATTGACTATAAAGGCATGGGTTGATTTCTGGTCTCTCTATTTGGTTCTGTTGATCTCTATGTCTGTGTTTACGCCTGTATCCTTGCTGTTTTGATTACTGTTGGCTTGTAATATAGTCTGATATCAGGTAGCACAATTCCTCCAACTTTGTCCTTTCTCAAGATTTCTGTGACTATTTGGGGTCTTTTGTGGTTCCATATACATTTTCAGAATATTTGTTCTAGTTCTGTGAAATACACCATTAGTATCTTGTAGTGCTGTCTCCCCACTCTGGCCTCTGGGTAGTTTGCTGTTTGCCCCTTTAATTCTGTATGGCTATAAACCAGCAGTTTCAATTCGGCATTTGCTACGGTGCCTCTGACAATGGGGAGGTGCAAAACTGGAAAATTCAGTTTCATCACTCTTTCCAATGCTTTTCGTCCCTCACTTAATTTCTATTGCTTGTTTTCTTTCTATTGCATCCTATGTCATCATATCCTCCTTTAAACGTATGTAAAATGAGGAAAAACAAGGTAAACACATGTTGCTAAACTCCATTTAGGACACATACAGTCATTGAAGGTATACAGAACAATTATGCTTGCTTAAAATTATAAATGACTCACTGTTGTTTTCAAGGTGTTTATATAATGGGGATAGCCAATTATAATTACAAATGACATTCCATTATGAGCATGTACAGGCTTTGTCAGCCCATTTCCTAGGCCGTTGGGCCTGTTTGCAGTCTTCATTATTATGAAGAAGTAGCACGTGCATGGCCATGTCTCCTGGTACGCGCTCCGGAGGCCTGCGGGGCAAACCATCAGCCGTGCAGGTGGCTCTTCCCGCCCTCGTCCACACTTGGTGCTGTCGGACTTGCCTCTTTGTCATACTCACGGCTGAGAGAACACAGTGCGATTTGTGTCTCCTTTCAGCTGTTGAGTCTCCTCATCTGCAAACTGCTTGTTCACATTCCTCTTTTCTTACTTCGATGGTTTATTTTTGTCCTGATTTATCTGGCTCTCTGTTCTGTGTAAAGAGAAAAACCTTCTCCTAGTTAAATTTCTCTTTTGTTTTTCCCCTTGTTTTGAGGTCATAAACATATCTTTTCTTTTCTTCCATTTCTATTCAAGTTGTATTTTTCACATTTAGGTAGTCCATCAAGGGAGATGGTTGTTTGGGTCAAAATCTAACTATTGCCCCGTACGAAAACTCAATTGTCCCAGTGCCTTTAATGAGCAGTTTGTTCCTTCCCTGTAAAATAACCGGCTAACAGTCGGGAGTTCCAGAGTAGAGGGAAAGAATGCCGGACACAGCCTGGGTGACCCCACTGTAGCCAGGAAGGCATCACAAAAGAGTAAGATGAGAAAAGCACTTCCCAGATGGATCCACCTCATAAAGAAAAACAAGGATAATTAAGTTTATCATAAAACCAAGCTTGTCCCTTTTGAAGGACCATTCTTTTGTTCTTTAGTCAAGTGATGGTAAGAATAACTGGAGGCATTTCTTATTTAAACACCCTTTCTTAACAGGCCAAAAAGAAATGGTACCTTTGTGTCTGTCACCCATTTGTAAGTGTTTCCTGGACTGTGAAGTGAGTCAAGTGAGAGGACCACAGGCGCCTGGGCAGCCTGAGGCATTCTGTGTGCTGAGGGTTAATCTCACCGACAGGGCAGTAGACAGTCCAGCACCGAGTCTCACTGTTTCAAACTAGGACCGACTCTGACAAAGGAACTAATGTTTTCTTCAAATACTGGACAACACGATTTGGACACAAAGAGTAAACAGATTCAGCAATGGATTGAGAAAAAATATAAAGTTCAAGTTACTGTGAAGAAAGCAAAGAATACAGAGGAACCAGAAAATAAAATAGTAAGTAAAAACAGGAGTAACTGTGTTTTTTGTTCTCTGATCTAAAAGTACAATTGTAGAAAATCCGGAAAAATAAAGGCCAAGAAAAGTGACAGTAATTCTATCAATATTAGTGATGACAGCTTTCTAGTTTGTTTTTCAAAATGCAAGCATGCTTTTATGTTTACTTTTTCTGTCATAGCACATTTTTGCCATGTGAAAACATTCTACTTCATAATTTAAAGGCTATATACTACCCTATTTTACAAACTAGGAAAACTAGAAACTTTATAGATTTCATTTTTTAAAGTTTTTTTTTTCTCTTTATAAATCCTAGTAAAAAGCATCATTGTCTTCAGGAAAGTGTGTATCAGTTTACAATCCCAGGATAAGTGTACGGAATACCTATTTCACTCTTGAGAGTTAAATAACTTGTCAACTAAAAGGCAGCATCATCCCAGTGGTGGAGTCAACCCTAGTTCTACGTTAGAATCACTTAAGCCTAGGCTCCCAGCCAGCTGACCTGGAATCTCTAGAACCAGATGTAGTCTTCTAACAGCCCAAGTGACTGCAAGTGTTGGAACTGCACTGGGCTAACAATTTGGAAGTAAGTTGATACCCTGCCAATACCCAAACCCACTGCTTTATACTTGTTCTTGTAAGAAGTTAGCCTCAGTGCAGGGATGGAGTAGGGATTTAAAACCATCAAGCCTTTAGTGCCTTCGTTTAGTTACATGAAGTTTGAGTAACTGCCTGGTTATTACACAGGTTTCAGTCAGCTTAACTGGGCATTTAGTATTTGATTTAGCTAATCGAGTAAATAGCAATTCTAGAATGCTGGGGTTTATGGGTATTAGAGGATTAACTCCAGAAAGAATCAAGACACTGGTTTTAAATTAACCTTTAGCTGTTTTCCCTTCTTTGGAGGAGATATTTAATCAAATCCTCCAGCCTATGCCTGGAATAGCTACCTTCTCATCCAAGCCACAATCCAGTAAAGGAGGAAAAGCTGTAATGTGTGTTCTTCATCATTTGAGCAAAAAAGAAGAGACTGCATATAGAGAGACTCAGCAGACCCAGGAAGGAGACCCTTTGAACAAAAAAAATGGAAACATAGAATCAGATGTTCTGCATCAGTGATTAAAGAAAAATGTGTTTTTGAGAGAAAATACAGTCATACCTCAGTACTCATTGGCTTCAGAACTTGTCAAACCCCGTACTTGTCACATTTGGGTGAGAAAAAGTGTTTCACCCCCTGGCGCTTGCTTGGGACTCGTCACACTTGCTAGAACCTATGTAAGTCACGATGTCACGCTGCAAGAGAAAATGCTTCATCACTCATCACTTGCTTGGTACTTGTTGGTTTCAGCACTCATAACAAGTTCTGGAACGAATTAATGAGGAGTACCAAGGTAACACTGTATAGTCTGTGTTACAAGTAACCACTGTACCTTGATAGGAATTGCATTGAATGTACAGATTGCTTTGGGTAATGTCAACATTTTAATGATGTTAATTCTTCCTGTTCATGAGCATGGTATATCTATGGATATGACTGTTCAAGGCGAGACAGGTTCACAGGATTTGGACAGATGGAAGAATATTTACCAAGCTGTTGGAATGTCTGACCTGTCTTTTATTCAACGGTGGGCAATCTACACAACTGGGAGCCACATGTTCCCCTGCACATCACCTGTCCCCCTGCATGTCCTTAACCCCTATTGTGTAATATAGCAAGTTTCTTTGCATGCAAGCCCACTTCATGTTATGGGAATGGTTTACCAGACTCAGTCTCAAGGCTATGAGAATACTACTTATCAGGCCCATTCTCAAGATTATGGGAAACTGCTTTCCTTAGTTGCCCAGACATCTGAGCGAGGAAGCCAGACTGCCTCTGTTTACCCTATAACATATGATTCTACTAATTTGTATCTTCAATTTCTTTCTTCAGTGTCTTATAATTTTCTGAGTACAGGTCTTTTACAATCTTAGTAAAATTTATTCTTAGGTACTTTTTTTTGATGCAATAACAAATGTGATTGTTTTCCTAGTTTTTCTTTCTGATAGTCCATTATTGGTATATAAAAAGTGCAACTGACTCCTGGATGTTGATTTTGTATCCTGCCTCTTTACTGAATTCATATATCAGTTCTAGTAGCTTTTTTTGGTGGAATCTTTAGGGTTCTCTATATACAGTATAATATCATCTGCTAATAAAGACAGTTTTACTTCTTTCTTTCCAATCTGTCTGATTGCTGTGGCTAGGAATTCCAGTACTATGTTGAATAAGAGTGGTGAAAGCAGGCATCCCTGTCTTGTTCCTGATCTTAAGGGAAACATTTTTTAGTTTTTGCCTGTTGAGTATGATGTTGACTGTGACTACCTCACATATCGCCTTTATTATGTTGAGGTATACTCCTTATATTGCTGCATTGCTGAGAGGTTTTGTCCCAAATGGGTGCTGGATTTTGTCAAATGCCTTTTCTGTATCTATTGATATGGTGATATTTTTTTTCGTTTATGTGGTGTATCACATTTATTGATTTGCAGATATTGTATGTACCAGCTTTGTAACCCCAGAATAAATTCAATTTAACCCATGGTGTATGATATTTTTAATGTATTTCTGGATCAAGTTTTTTAATATTTTGTTGAGTTTTTAGCATATATGTTTTTATAGTATATGTGAATCTTGCAGGGCTAGAAGCAAGTACATCTTTCTGAGATGCTTTGTAACACTTTTGTTATGTATTTATTTTAGAGTTTAAGTCTCAGAAAGTGATTATATTTTCTTCAATTATAAGTTATTGGAGAAATGTCTCCTTATTACTCCAAAAAAGATAAAATTGGACCAATTTATTTTAAATAGAATTAATTGATTGAGCAAGTAAGATTAGATATGGAATCTGGTTGAAATAATTAGGAGGATGCAAAACAGAGTACAAAATAGCATTTATGCAAAATTCAAGATCCTTACCAATGAAAAATTTTTACAATCATTTTTAACATTATTTAGATGAGTTTTCATATAAAGATTATATAAAGTAAGATTTACATATTTTGGCACAAAACACAAATTACTATTTACAAAATAAAAAAATGTACAACTTTCTTCATTAAAATAAATAAATCTCTATTATGAAGTAAAGCATACTTCTTATTCTTTATTAAGCTTTATAAATTTTAAAGAGGCCAGGATCTGCATGAACATAAAATTGGTATATGTTCTATATTTCATAAATATTCAATTTGGAATCCAAAGTCAAGTATGCATGTAATAATATTCAATAAATTCTTTATAAATCCATTAAACTTTTAAAGGAAATAAATATTAATATCTTATATTTATTACCATTTGAATTTTCTCAAATCACTTATTAATTATCTTTTTTACAGATTTAATTTTCATCCAGTATATCTTATGATATATGTGTTATATTGGACATAAAAATCTTCTATTTATATTTAAAGTTGGATAATTACAAATATCTGTAAGATTATTGTATTCAGTGCCTTGGTCGAAGTCGTATTTTATAAGTAAATGATCCAGGAAAGCTCACAGTACTACAAATCAAAGGTGCTTTCCCTTACCCCCAAAGTTCATAACACTTAATTCAAAACACTATTTTTGACAAGGGATTTTATAGGGGCCCATTTTCTACTATCAGGTTATTTCTATATTTAGTGAGGGCAATTGCTTAAGTTTCATTGTGCCATATACAATAAATATTAAAAAACTGGAGAATGGTGTAGGAATGGGGATAGAATGGTAGGTCTATATTTTAACATTCTAGCCTCTTTTATGAGTAGTAGAAAATTTGAAATGCTAAAAAGCATCCCAGAAACTTTTTAAAGTAAAAAAGTATTTGGGAGTTACCTAATATTAATTAATTAATTTTATTGATTATGCTCTTATAGTTGTCCCAATTTTCCCCCTTTACCCCATTGATCAGCACCTTCCGTTCCCTCAGGTGATCCCCACACTATTGTTCATGTCCATGGGTCATGTGTGTAAATTCTTTGGCTATTTCATTTCCTATACTGTACTTTACATGCCCTGGCTATTCTGTAACTACCTATTTGTACTTCTTAATCCCTTCACCTATTCACCCATTCCCCTGCACCCCACTCTCATCTGGCAACCATCAAAATGCTCTCTGTATCAGTGATTCTGTCTCTGTACCATTTATTTGCTTACTTTGTTTTTAAGATTCAGTTGTTGAAGGATATATATTTATTGCCAGTATATTGTCATAGTTTTGATGTTCTTCTTTTTCTTAAACAAGTTCCTTTAACATTTCATATAATAATGGTTTTGTGATGATAGCCTCCCCTATCACCCAAGCTGGGTACTCAGTGTGTGCCCTTCATGTGGGCTGAGTACATCCTTCTCCTGTAGTTGAGCCTTGATTGCTGTTAGCAGGTAAATTGGAGGGACTTACTCAGGCCAGTCAGCTGTAAGGACTGGCTATGACCACTGGCCACCAACCTCCACCCTTGGGGGAGAATCAGATCTGTGGTGGCAGGTTGGTGGTGTTCTGAGGTGGTCTGTTGTTGTCCATTGGGTATGTAGGCTGTGGTGTTTCCTGGGTGGTGCAGACCAAAGTTAGCCCCGACCTGTGTTCTGCTTGGGGCCACCCTTCCTGAGCTGTAAAGCAATCTGACTTGGCTGCAATTTTGCTGGGCTTGGAGATTCCCAGGTGGAGCCAAGCTGTGAATCTAGGCTGCTGCTAGTGCCAGGCCTGGGAACACTTAGCAACAGGTATGGGGCTAGGGACTCACTGAAGGTATCTGTTGCTTTTTGAGCAGATTTAGGAATTTGTGAAGCATGAGCCAAGATCAGCCATTCATATGGAAAAGTCATGGTTAATAGTTTGGGTGTCCCGTAATTTGGGTTGGAAGGAGTCAAACAGATCTTCAGGGTGGGGCAAACAGTGTTAGCCAGGTTGATGGAGTCTCCGATATGGCACCCACCTGCCAGCTTTGTGGTTCTGTGTGGGGAGGTCTCAGAAAAAGGTCAGTGGCATCAGTCCATCTTTCTGTTTGGGAGAAAGCTGTACCTCTGCTCTTGCCTTGAAGCTAGACACTTCAGTTCCTCACTGTATGCCACTGGTGCCTTTCAAGCTGCTACCCTGGTGTTGGAGCTCAGAGACAGTAAGTCTGTGTGTGGGTTCTTTAAGAGGAGCTGCTTGGGACTCCAGAAGTTTCTTCCACTGACTCAATATACACTGGTTTTAACAGTCTGAGTTATGGGGACTTATCTCCCCATCACTGGAACCCTGGCTAGGGCCTGCTCTCAGGCTGGGACTCCTCACACCAGAGAAATCTGTCCTGAAGTTTTATCCACCACACTCGAATGTAGTCCAGCCCGTTCTGCACCTCTGCTGATTCTACCAGTCAGTATGGATGTGGTTTCTTCAATTCCATAGTTGTCAGACTTCCATTCAACTTGATCTCTGATGGTTCTGAGTGGTGATTGTTCTATTGTTTAGTTGTCATTTTGATGTGGTTGTGCAAGGAGGTGAGCCATGTTTACCTGTGCTGCCATCTCGACCAGCAGTTCCTTTAATTCTTGCTTTAGAATGGCTTTGTGACTGGGGATTTAGAATATTAGCAAAAATATTTTATTTACCTGGATGATCTTTAATATGAAGAAACCCTAAATCTCATGCACATTAAGTGCTATACACACACACACACACACACACACACACACACAAACATCTCAAAGCTTTTTCTTAATAAAAGTGAAATATGTAAGGAAATTTATAAAGCAGTTTTAACCTCCAAATCATCAAAAGTACTTGATATTCCTTACATAATTGAAGTATATGGGAAGTATATGTACAATACTTATGGTAGTTAAGTTCTAATTTACTAAAATTTAATTATTATGAAATACACCTTTTTATTGAAGTTATACTCTGTGATTTGAACTTTATAGGGCATTTAATTTTGCCACTATACCCTTTCCATATTTATTGTTTATATGAGATATCTATTTTTCAACCATTTACTTCCAACTGATTTGTTTTTTATATTTAATGTAAGTTCTGTAGACAGCAGAATTAGGTTTCATTGAATTGTTTTAAATGTCTTCTTCATGTTGATTTGATACAATGAAATAGGTGAATGTTTTATATATAGTAATTTAAAATTAGTTTTAAAATAATACTGCCAATATTTTCATAAATTCACATATCAAGTGTCTGCTTTTCAACAATGCCAATAAAGGAAAATGATAAAATTGTGAAAAAGGATTTTCTTATTCAAATGAAATATCATTTAAATGATATTTAAAAAAGAAATGACCTTTTACAAATGTCATAGAAATGAATCACGTGAAAACTGTACTTGAACATTCATTTAAATAAAAAAAAATCAAAAAAAAAAGAAAATTACATCATTAATTTGAAAAAAAAAAAAAAGAAATGAATCACTATGCTTTTCAAATGTGTGTGATATGACACCTAAAAAGGCAACAAAATGATATTATTTACTTCAAGAGTATGTAAAAGTTTTACAATCTTCATTCTAAAAATTTTCTTGTTTTTATTATTTTTAAAACTCATAGCACATTTCTATATATTTATACCATTTGCAATCAAAAGATATAATAAGTACAATGTATGACTTAAGAAGGTTGAAATTTTTTAGATGATTTTTAATGAGGCTTTTTAAAATGAATTACTTTGCCTGGAAACAAATCATAATAGTGCCTTCTCTGTGATAGAAAAGTATCCACTGGAATTTTTCTTTTTTCTTTTGGAATTTTTCCTAATTAGCAGAGAATCTTATCATCTAAGTGCCTAGTTATGACTAAAATATTTTAAGATACTTAACCTAAATTGGTACTGTGTCTAATTTTTTTGTGTATTAGAAGTGAAAATTTGTACTTTGAACCATCAGGTATAAATCTGACATAATATATTTAACCAGTTTTGGCACTCTTTTGGAAGTTGTTACTGATTTCCCTAAATCTTTCAGCAGTCCAAGCAGTTGCCCAGGGCCTGTGGCTGTGCTTCTTTATACGCCTGTGCACAAATCTGCCTGCCAGCCAGGGGTAAATAAAGGCTCATGGCAACCTTAGAAAAAGTGTAGGTAAAAAGAAATTTTCTTTGAAGTAAAAGTGGCCTGATCTGGTGCTTAATTCTTTCGTAAGCTAAGAATTTAACTCTCTGAATTGTGAACCAGAGTCTATGGTAATGACTTATAATCATTAGGAAGATGGAGGCAGAAACTGAATCACAAAAGGGAATGGGTACTGCATTTTACTATCTACCAAATGTTTGTCTCATTTTTGCTTAGAAATTCCATATGGACCAAGTCTGTAGAATGATTCTGTGACTATGTCAACTTTTTAATCTGCCTCTAAAACTGGTGTAGCTTCTACTACTCAAAGGGAAATGAACTGAATAGAAATAGATAACACATAATAGGCAAACTGAAAAGGTATCTCTTTTTAGAATCACATAAGCTTTTTAGAAAGGATGCTAATAAAGTTTACCTATAAACATGTCAGAAAAATTATTTAACTTGAATATCAAGGAACTTTGAAACTGAATTAGAGCAGTTAAAACAAAGTCTGCTGTTTCTTCCACAGGAACTTAAGTCATTAGGGAATTAAAGTTGACAACACTATTTGCACTGGGGAGCTCCACAGAAAATACCTGGTAAACATGAAGTGTGTAGAAGAATAACAAAGGAGTCCATTAAATTAACATGGCTTAATATCAATTAAATGTATTGTTCTCATTGTGACCAGCGAGACAATTTATAGCAGTAAAAATAAGTTCTATCAACTCTCAGTAGACCTATGTGGGGCACTTAAACAAATCAAATAATTTTTTAACTAAATGATTTGTTCTTCCATATTGCATAAACACATACTTTATTAAATAAATGTAATGAAATTAAACATAATTCTGGTAATTAGAAATAAAATGCTAAACAAACATTCTAATTCTTTGGAACAAAACATAAGCCATTATAGAGCTATTAACTACTATGTTAGTCTTTATTATTTCAAGGAAGAATTATCAAATCTCCTACAAATCTTTATCTTTTTTATTTACAAATTAAGAAGACAGATTCTGATTTTTTCAAGTGTGCCAGAAAGTTAAAAGCTAATTCAAATCCAAGAGCAAATCAACACAAATCTTTGTAGAATAATTTGTGAGTCTCCCTCAAGAAACTTATTAGAAAAGAAGGTGGCATAATCATAGACTTTTTTCATGTTACTACTTTAAGTGAGAATGGCTAAATATATGCATATTTGACATATATAAATAATTTTAATTTATTAAATAATATATTAATGTAAAGTTTTAGTAATATATTGTGTATATACTCAATATAGATTTAAAAACTATTTTTCCAAAGTGAATTATCATATTCCTTTTCACATATGAGAGACTTGCAACTAAACTATCAAATAAGCAAACAAAAACCAATGATAACCCAGTAGTAATTTGCACAAAACACAATGTCAAACTCAAATATTTTTTTTGAAAGTACTAATTTGGAAAAGTAGAAATCTGTTTTTAAATTTGGAACTGCTAGTTCCTGTGATATAAAAACAAATGTGAATATTTAGAATTCATGCTTTCAAACAGATTTGTATTCAGTATTATTTCTGGTTGAAATTACATTTAAGATTACATTAGAAAATAACTCTAAATGTTTCCTTAAATAAGGTTTTTTCCCCCAGTTTTTTCAAAACAAATGCAATGCTAATTCTGTTTCCATGTATTAGATATGGGGAATTTAATCTACCTAGGTGACTAAGAATTTATTCATAGCTTCTGGGAGTATTAATGAGTTTATACTAAAAAAGAAAAAAAGTCATAACTAATTCCAAAAAGTACGTAATGGAGGGTGAAACATATTTATATCAGCAGACATTCGGTAAAATGAGTGCTCTGTGTTCTTCAGCTGACCTTTGCAGTTCTTCAACGCTGGTCCTGCGCATCATTTGTAATGCCTTTGTGAAGGGAACTGTGGTAGCTGAGTGGGTGAATCAATAACTCAGAGTGAATCTCTACACAGTTGTAAAGCTAAAAAGACCTGAACAGTCTGTTCTTTCATTCTTAGCTAGAATCGCCACTGGGTTAAAGTAGGGATAAACACAGAAGCACAAATCTCTACAACTATTAAAACATTGTTACAAGTGTTTTCTCTACTTCCACACCAATGTTAAAACCGTAAATGTAGTCCTAAACTTCAGAGTATCCCAGATACCAAAAAATATAAATTACCTCTAAGAGGACATAAAAGAATTGACTTCTAACCAATTTGAATTCAGTGACTAACATATTTGTTAGGATTGTCCACCTGCCAATTCCATTACACTTAGTACACCAGAATGGAAAAATTGGTTTAATTTGAAAATTGTTCTTTTGTTTTTTATTGGTAAAACTACATGGAATAAGTCCATTTTGAAGCTAATGTGATTATTACATTAAAATGTATATTTAAGATGATTCTGTGAATGGCATCCTTAAATGTAAATTGAACATAAGTATTATATCACTGGCAAACTTAGACCTTTGTAACTTCCCGAAAATCTTGTTGTGTTTTAGTTCTACCAATTACACTATCACAGAAATGAAGAAAAACTACACTATAAAGTTTAGTTATTTATTTTTTATTTTTAATTTTTGATTAGAGAGAGGGGAAGAGAGGCAGAAGAAGAAGAAGAAGAACATCGATGTGAGAGACAAACACTGACTGGTTTCCTTCTGAAAGTGTCCAGCTGGGGATGACCCTGCAACCCAGGCCTGTGCCCTGACTGGGAACCAAAATGATGACCTTTGATTTGCAGGATGATGGCCAACCAACTGAGCCACACCAGCTGGCGTGGTCAGTATTTATTTAATAAAATATATATTGATCATATATATAGAGTGCCTGCCACATTCCTGTGTTCCTTGTTCAAACAGTTTGCAGTTTAATGCGGAGTCACTCATACACAACTATTGTAATTCTAAAGTTGTGATCTTTAGGAATAATATATGGAATTACTAAAAGGAATTTTCCTTCTTCCATAAAAAATTTTTCTCATTATCTGAAGACAAACTAGAGTCGTAGTTTTTTATTAATATATCATTTCTATAAACTTAGATCAGTTAATAACCTCTTTATTTCTTAGTTGTTTTTTAATCCATAAAATGAGTGTAAACACCCTCGATTTGGCTATAAAGCTTAAATGAATCAGTTATAAGTAAAGCTCTTAGACTACTGCCCAGCTCATAGAAGGTTCTTAACAAAAATTAGCTAATTACTTGTAATTACTTAGCTAATAATTGTAATTGCACTGATGCCATATCTGTCCCTGGTGAGTGAATTCTTACAAGCATGTTGAGGATATGGTGGTGAAGTAGGCATTGGAGGAATGTTTAGGTGTGGACATAAGTCAGACAATAGAGTAATAACACATTAAAGTGAATGATTATTAGAAAATAATTATTTCCCAGAATTTTGGTTCTGGATTTACATCTCCAGAGCGATGCATTATCTCTCTAGCTTAGACATTTTACTTTAGAGCTAAGTAGACTGATGTCCAGACCAGCAAGAGTGACCGAGGCAGGGAAATACAGAGAATGTGTGCCCATATTAAACATAAAGTGAAGATTTCCTTCTTTCCCACTTTGCTTCCTTTGGCAGGGAAACATCTAGCCTCAGATGAAGAAGCCTGGGAAATAAATAATAAACTGCTCATACTCTCTTGCTATCCTCTGGTCCTCTGTGGGGCTCTCTCTGTTGATCAAATGTAAACAGAAGCCGGAGGGAAAGGAAGGCTTCTTCCTGTATAACAATATATTCTCTACAGGTCACAGACAAGGAACTGGTGGATAAAGGTGGAGAATCAATTTGGACAGTAAACAGAGATATCCCACATACCAGTTTTTTTTCCTTTAAGGTTTTGCCATGAGTTAAACTTGATTGAAAACACTTTATTGAATGTTATATTCTGGTCACTGTTCTTTTTTATGTTACTGTCATCATTTAGGATAGAGAAGGAAGAATACATTTTTATTTAGAAAACCAGACCAATCTATATTTTTTCCTATCACTTTTATCTAGTTTAAATGGAATAAAACAAAGTTGCTACAAAAAACTATCAGATTGAGTGACATCAAGAAAGTAGAGAATTGAGGATTATGTGGGAGCGTTCAATCTCACCATGTTGATTTGTGTGGTCTTAACAGCTAAATTAGTTAATTTACTTTTGTGTTTAAAAGTAATCCTAAAAGTGAGGATTTTTCCATATTCTGTAATGGATGCTTTGTGCTATCTATAAGTATTTCTTTCCTAAATTTTCTTTATGCTTGAGAAAGTTAACTCTACCGTAGCACATACACAAAAATCAAATGCTGAATACAGAGGCAGAAGAAAAATTTATTTCTGACCCATGTAGGTGAATGGCTTGTATCCTGAATATGAAAATGTTTCATTATCCATATCATCGTTCCAGCTTGAAAATATTTATGAGTGATAATAAAATTAGGCATCCTGTTTGGAACATTCAACCTGCAGCACACGCGTTGCTGACCTCCAGAGGAGGGTAGAGCCCTGCCTGGTGATTTAAAAAACTACTACTTTCTAGTGACCTGAAATTTGCTTCACTTTAATTTTACTGAGTTTTTTATATTTTCCACATTTTCTTATCTTGAAACAATTCAAGTTGAGAGCTTTAATCAATCTTCATTTTATTCTTTGAGATAGTTTCCAGCCAAACATGTCTTCAAACTCTACCCTTTCAGACAACTAAACTTAATAGATGTGCACATTTATACAGAGAAAAACAGAAAAACTAATGCTTAAGTATTATCTTAATAGGAAACTATTTTCTCCAGTTAGCATATTTACCTTTTCTGTACAAGGAAAAATTAACTTCAAAGAAGGTCTTAATATTGAATTTATATAACAGAGACTGTGAACTAAAAATATAGTAAAACAGTTAAAAATTCTGTTGTAATGTTATTTTTAGGTTCATTCTCCATGGAGGAAAAAGTCTATTCAATAGAAAGAAAAAAATATGAAACACTGTTGTGTTTAAATTTCATGTACTGCATTTGGTCCTTCAGAAAAGTGATGCCACTTTCTTTCAAAAGTGCAAGTCCAGGGTGTTGAGGATGAAGAAAAAAGGACAGGAGGCAAAGAAAAATATGAAACTGGCCACTGTATTACAATTAGCAAAGTGTTCAGCAGGACTTTGTTCAGCAGGCAGGCATAATCTTTTTGTATGTGAGACTTTCTCTGGAAGAATTATTCAGAGAAATCACACCTCAGAGAACACTGTGAAAGAAAGAAATGAGGAAGAATGCACGTTGGTTTTTCTTCCATCTCCCATTTCTCTTTGGTCAAGGATCATTCTATGGAATGAAATTTCTTGAATTGCTGGGTTGTGTCATGCTTTCATTTGGCAACCACTCAGGAAGCTATATATAGCCCAAGCTCAACAGAGTGGCATTTCATCTAAGTAAGAAAAAGGCAGGCAGGTGAGGAGCTCGGAGATTATAGGGTTAGGCAAGTGGCACTTGACCAGAGAGATGTGAAGCTTAAATTGTACGCTAGACGGTTAGGTGAATTTGTCGATGGAGGCTTTTTTTTAAGAGGAGAAATAGAGGAATAAAGTTTGTGCACAGGAAAAATAAACAAACTGAAATGGTTTGAACTTAAGAGCTTTATTCAAGACTATGATATATCTAACAATTACTGATAATCATATTATATTAGAATTATACTTGTGCTGGGCTGTCCAATTGAATTGTGAATATTTGAACAGGAATTTTTCTCATTTCATTTTACAATCCCCATATGCTTCATATTTAGTGAATGTAAACATACATCCATATGTGTATATGAATGTCTGTATGTGTATATACATACATATTTGAACATACTTATGATACCATGAAATTTCAAATTAAGTTCTAAAAGGGTTTTGGATCTTATAATCTTATGAAAATGGATAACTTCTAAAGGTGATAATTTGAAGGGGATATCATGCTGTTGTTTATTAAAATTTTAGATAATATTTTTAGGGAATACTTCTTGGAGAGCAGAACACCCAGAAAATAGAAATTGTAAATTTAAAGTAATGAATAAAAAAGGTACCATACATCATCTCATTTTACAAGGTCTTGCCTGGATATTGGTAAAAAAGTGTAATTTATTTTATTCATTAAAAATTTATTCAACAATTTTTATGAAATACATAGTGTTCTATATCATGAACCATCACCAAAGATATCTAAATGATTAAGACAATATTCCTTCCAGAAAATTAAAGTTGATGAAGAAAAGAGGCATACAAACCATTAATTATTTATTATAAAAACCTTTAAGGGGTTCTTTAATAGGCATATAATGAACAAAGATTCCACAGGCCAACTTTTTACAGCTGCAAAATCACTCTGGACTTATTCCACCCAAAATCATAGCAATGACAAGTGGAAAATCGAAATGACCCTGAACATTTATAACACCTCCAACACATATAATGCAGTAAACAGAATGAAAATACTAGAATAAAATCTGGTGCATACCACTGGCATTGTATAATTGTAATTTAGTACACAGAGACTGCTATTGTTTTTATAAGGTAAATCAAAATTTTCCAACATCAGTAGAAACACAAATGTCTGTAGATACAAGAAGTCTAAATAATTTACTAAAGAAAAAAAAAACAAGTTTTTATATTAACTATCACATGGCCTGAAGTTTGTTTGAAGGTACTTTATCTTATATATTGCATAACTTATATTTTATAAGAAAGGCATGCACTTGATCAAGAAGAAAAAGGGGAAATGAAGTTGTAATTTTGATAATGTTGGCTTTAAAAAATATATTATACCTCTTCCCTGTTCCCCCTCCACCAGCCCCCCAAAAAGATAAAAACAAATCTAGAAAATGAAAGGCAAAGGGAAAATAGAGTAGAAAACTGTTATGAACAGCTTATTTAAGTTATCTGAGTTAACATATAGCATGCTTGCCAGGAGTGGGGCACAACTGTGACAAACTCTAGAAGCTGTGTGTGTGTGTGTGAGAGAGAGAGAGAGAGAGAGAGAGAGAGACAGAGAAAAACATTGCACATCCCAAGTTTTAAATATTATTAGATAACACTGTTTTCTAAAGAGAAACGTGATTATTCCTGATACCAAAATTCAACTTATCATAAACCTGATGACATATTTCACGGGCGATTTCTTAATATAAGTTAGTGGCGAAACACCAAACACAAAAACATAGAGGGAGAGAAGAACAAAAGTAGTGAGATTCAGGTATGTGGCTCTCTGATGATCTAGCTTATTTTAGGCATAGATTATCTAAAGAATGAATAAATGCACACAGTTCCTACTATATTGCTGGGATAACATTGAATATCCATTAACTTTGTTTCTCTCTACTGAACTTTTGAAAGCTTTCTATTTAGTGACTGGCATAGCTTTTAAAGTTATACTCCTTCACAGGTAGCTGAAGTACCTGTATTCTTTGTAGAATAAGTGCACAGCTGTATGTTTTTTAATAGCTTAGTTGAGGATAGGGGAAAAATTGAAGAACCCAATAAAGAAAGTGGGAGAGAGTCTGTATATAATGGCATTGCAACTCTTTGTGTAAATGACACCCAGTTGGAGCCACACTTCTGTTTTGGATGACTTTTGGTTAATGAATTTCCAAAGCAAATAACAAGACAGTTTGGTTTTATTTATGTTAATTGGTATATAATTTACATGTAATACTGTGTAAATTTAAGGTATACTTGTGTTGATAAGATATACTTCTATGTTGCAATATGATTACCATCACAACGTTAGCTAACACCCTTATCATGTCACATTATTATTGTTTATTTTTGTGATGAGAATAATTAAGATCTAGTTTCTTAGCAACTCTGAAGTTTATAGTACAGCATTGCTGACTACAAACACCCTACTGTGCGTTAGACCTCCAAGACCTGTTTATCTACTGGTTGCAAGTTTGTACGCGAATAGCATCCCCCCATTTCTCCTACCCTGTAGCTCCTGGTAACCACCATTTTACTCTGTCTCTACAAGCTCGGCTTTTAAAAATTCCACATATGAGGGATAACATGTAGTATTTGAAGAAGCAGTTATTTTAGTTGTAACAAAAGCCAAGACAAACACACACATATACACACACTCCAGCACGAGCACAAACACACACATGAAACACGTAGAGAATATTGAGCTTGCAGCTGTGTGAGTCACTTAATGTACTTCCTAAGATAAACCAGTGACAAACTGTACAAATTAATTGAAGAGACTTGAATAACACAGAGGATATCTTTTTAGTTTTATCTGCTAATTTTTTAAAAATCAAATTTAACAGATGTCTACTAAAATTGGTCGTAATTAACAAATAAATTATCTGGTCATATATATATAATCATTAGTTTCTGATAAATAATTAGATGGCAGAAGCATCTACCAGAACTACTCCTAGTTCATGTTGATAACTCCATCTCTGTAAAAGATGTAAATTTATATAATACACATAACAGGCAAAGGGTTTATGTCAGACCAGTCTAACATAGTATGAAATAATTAAGAAACAAGTTAAAAAACATGGGTGAGTTCTACATCTTTTCAGTGTAACAGTGGTATAGCAGCTTTGAAAAATGCCAGTAATTCACATTACTTTTCATCTCTGTCCTTGTTGAAATTGGAGCATTCCTTGTTTGGGGAACGGGAGATAACAGGCAGAGGAAGGGGGCAGAGATGCTATAGGCAGCTTTGACTTTAAAAGGGCAAAAGATTTATACGATCTGAAGAGAAACCAGAGCATTGGTAGCTTTGATTTAAAAGAAAATAATTAATACAGAGGGAAAAAGACAGTCGTGAAAGTGTGGATTTCTCTTGCAGAAACCAGAATTAAAAAAATAAGGCCTTGGCCAGTGGGTTGGTTCAGTTGGTTAGAAGGTCATCCCAATACACCAAGTTTGAGGGCTCGATCCTAGTCAGAGCACATGCAAAAAACACCCAGTGAATGAATAAATAAGTAGACCAATGAAGAGATCTTTCTTCTTTTCTCTCTTTCTCTTCCTCCTCCTCTCTCTGTAAAATCAATAAAAAGTAAGTAAATAAAGATTTGTGGTCCTCTAAACCAGAGTAAAGAGAATGCAGACATGACCTCAGGGAAGGTTCCTGACACGAAGAGGAGATGTTGTCTCCTTTCCAGGATGCAGGAGATGCACTGGGAGCCAGAGAAATAAAGAGAGGTAGCAGTTATAGGTCTCACAGGTGATCAGAACCCACTGCATCCTGGACCTGCGAATTAGACTCCTCGCTTCCTGAAGCCCCTAAAAGAGAAGTCATGCACACTAGAGAATTGATTCCTGGCCTGAGTGCCAGGGACTGGAGCCATCACTCCCTGGCAAGGGGACTCTCTGTCAGAGGAGCCCCTAAATCAGAACCTGGATGGAAGATGTGGCTTTGTCTCACAAGTCAGAGCTTCCACCACAGCTTGAGGAGGACAGAGCTGGAAGGTATGTGGGGGTGAGGGCTTGGGTTATGCCATAAACGGGGAGACATGTACAGCAAAGGTGCTATCATTGTGCTTTGATCACTCTGAAGGTACAGACCACATGCTGCACATATCACAATAACTAAATAGCAGGTGGTATGGGAACAGGTAAAACATCCCATCAATGATAAACTATAAGAATTTCTGAGTCATGTGGATCTAGTTCTTATGACATTGACTTGTTGAAATGTTATTGTTGTTCAGTAGGATCATGGGTAGCCCCAGATCTATAGTGAGCTCATAGAGGATTGGTCATAACTGATTTCTGTCCAGAGCATCAAAGAACAAAAGGGGGCCATTAAGAGCTGTTAACAATTTTATATTATTCACAGTAGAATTCTTTACAAGGCTGTATGTAATATAAGAGTGATCTTTAGCAGATTATTCATGCTTAAGGACCACCTATTTGTATTATCCTTTGGTTTGAGAGATTTGCAGTTTAATGAAAGCAAACATTAATTAAGCTGATAGTTCTGCACTTTACCATTTACTACAACTCCTCATACTTATATAGTTTTTGAATAAGCAAAAGACATAGGGTACAAATTTCAAAAGGTGCAAAATGTATACAGTATAAAAATAATACTTCCACTTTCCTAATTTCTTAATTTTCATCTGGTTTCTCTTACCAAAGAGAGCCTTTTTTTTTTTTATCAGATTCTTGTGTCTCTCTTTACTCACATGTCTTTCAAATGAACCTAATCTAATCTGGATTCTGGATCTAACATTCTATAGGAAAAATAACTTGATTGAAGTCACCAAGTCATTAACTCCAATACATGCTTAAAATCTACCTCACTCTGGACCTCTTGATAGCAATCAATGTTGGTTTTGGTCTTCTTGGCATGCTCATCTTCTATTACCTGGAGGAGGTTTGAAGTACTGAGGTTTGGACTTGGGACTTCTGTCCTTCCTGAGATAAAATCATCCACATCTGCAGATTCAATTACCATCTGACATAGATGACTTACATTTTAAACTCATGGTCAGGCCCATATATCCAGTTTTTCACTGGATTCGTTCCCTGGGGTGGCCTGAAGCCATCTTTATCATCATGTATTGTACAAAACTGAAGTCGGGGTTTCTTCTCCCAGCTGGATTTTCCAGTTTTCACACCTCAGTGTGAATCATTAGGGCAATTTTGGATGCTTCTTTTTCTCTCTTTGTCTCATTATATCCAAATCTTTAGTAATATCTAGTTCCCTTTTTTCTATAACATCGATCATCCTTTCTTTTCTATATTCAGCCACAATTACACAATCCATGCTGCCTTCCTTTTACACCTGGGTTACTGCAACAGCCTCCCTGGTTTTCCACTGATGTGTGCTTTGAACTCTACTGATATTTAACATACATATTTTAAGATGTTATTCTTTATATTATAAACTTGATAATGTCACACTCCCTCCTTAAAAATTTTAAATTTTAATATCTTGCTTTTGTCTTGAAAGTGAAGTCAGTGCTCCCTGAAATGGCTCATGAGACTGCATGATCAAGCCTTGCATATAAAATCCATTCAGGTCAATGTAGCAACTTTGTGTAAAACAAACATACAAAAACAAGGTGCCTCTTCTAGAAGATATACTCCTCTGGTAGTTTCTTGCTATGGTTCAAAGTAGAATTTTTGTTTGTTTGTTCCCTGATAACACTTTATTGAATATCTGATGCAGGAAGACCTCTCCTATTACCAGCTGATGCATGGAGCTCTGTGGAGTCAACTTACTCCTTAGGGAGAACTAAAAATCCTAGATCCTCAAGTGTAAGTACAGTTGCAATTTCTTATTGATTACTCAGAATTTGACTTTATTTACAACTTCAGTTCTGAGTGCCCTTTTTATATTTGGTTCTTAGAAATTTCATGCCATTTTCTTCCAGGAATCAGCTATTTTAAAATATCTTGTAATATTTTGCACAGCATTTGTGTTATCAATTGCAAGTCCATTGATAGATGGAACTTTCTTATCTTGGAACTTTCTTATCTTTCTGGATAAGTCCTGCTTGGACATAATGCATCAATTGCTTAATGTACTTTTGGATTTGTTTTTAAAATATTTCATTTCATGTAGTTCACCTAAATTGATAGGTATGATTAACTTGTTCTTTTTTAACTTTACTTACACACTGTTGGAATAAACATTGTGTTTGTGTTGTCATTGTAATTGGCTAGTTAGCTTTCTTCTCCTCCCTTTTCCATGGTCTAGAATAGCAATTTTCAAACTTTTTCATCGTGTGGCACACATAAACTCATTACTAAAATTCTGTGTCACACCAACAAATACACTTTTAGCCAATTTGCCAAAAAAAAGGGTATGATTTTGATTCATTCACATTAGGTGGCAATAGTGTTGTGTGGGCCATTGTCATTTTATTATTTGACAAACAAAGGGAAAAGGGGTCAGTGCCCCTGACAAAATAGTCAGGTATTGTGAGTTTTAAAAATTCTCGTAGCACACAGATGGAAAGTTGCTGATCTAGAATAATTTATATGAGTTGGAATATCAGTTCCTTGAGGTGTAGAAGAGTATGTATCGGTAGGGATATCTCTTTGTACAACTTTTGATAAAGCTATATAGGCTTTGTGTAGAGTTTTGGCTGTACAGTATTTTGATGTCTACTGAGGTTATGATTAAATAACATTACATGATTGAATTTATCATATAGTAATGTTACTTCTACTTTCAGCCAAGATGGAGTAACAGAGATTGAGGTTATTCTCCAGCCAGAAAAACTAAAATGCTGAACAAAATATATGAAGCAATACTTTCCAGATAGTGAACATTAGGCAATAAAAGGCAATGATCCTGAGAGATAGAAATAATTTTGAGGAACCTTATAATTGTTATAATTCATTGCTGAAGAGAGTGTCCTGAGCCTAGCACATGCAAGGGGAGCCCAAGTGAAACCAGGTGGTCAGTCTGACTTGAGGAGACAAAATTGGGAGATCAGAGACAAAGGTGGGTAGAGTTCACAGGGAAGAGTACTGGAGAGTTGCACACAGAGATGATATTACTGCCTATTCTATCACTGTTAAAAGGACAATAAGGAAATATTATTAATGATTTTATACCAATAGAAAACCTTAGATTAAATGGTCAAATTCCTTAAAAGCTACAAAAAGCTCACTGAAGAATAGATAATCTGGTTGGCTTTATGCCTATTAAATAAATTTAACTTATAATTTTAAAATGTCCTATGATGAAAACTTCAGTCCCTTATGACTTCATTGATAAATCTATGAAGGAACAACTACCACATATACACAAATGTTTCTGAAAAATTAAAGAGGGAAGAATATATTCCCACTATTTTGTGAGGTCAGATTGAGAATGATACTTTATTTTTCTTTTCTGACTTAGCATGCATTTTGGAATTTATTAATATCCTAATAATAATTACTACTACATAATTTTACTGCCACTGTTGTAGTTATAGCTGTGCTTATTAGTTTGTTTTCATGATATAATGCTCTTAGGATTTTATTTTAAACAGACCAAATGGTTCTTTCATTTGATAATTTGCAAAGGAGAATTGCATCATGATGGATCTGAATTTAAAATGTATTTTATTGTATAAAGTAGTTTGAATTTTTAAAGATTTAAAAAATATATTTGAGTATTTCTATTATTTGTGACAATCAAGATGAAATCGTGTATATTATATGACAAAGGTGTACAATATTGAAAAGAGTTAAAATTCTTTTCTTGTCTTGGTAAGTCAATTACATAACAGTTTAGTATTTCTTTTTTTGGCAGGGAGGTTGTGCTGAAGTATTTTATTAACAATAAGTCAAACCACCGCCAAAACCAGTAAAGTTATTTTGTAATGCTCAGTGTGGGGCACAGGGGCAACCTGTGTTTTGTGGACAAATTATATTAGATTAGAACTTACTTAATAATATGTAATATGTTCTTTTGGATTTGTTCTTTATTTTTTCCCTTTTTTATTGTTGTTGAAGTACAGTTGTTGCCATTTCCCTCATCACTCCCCTACCCCTTAACAATAATAATAACATATATAATGATATTAATAACACATCATTGATATTACATATTGGTAATATGTAATACATTTTAATGAACATTGTATTATTCCAAGTATATACTAATACAATATATTTTAAGTTTTGCATTGTTAGGATTCTTTTTTATTGTTATTCAGTTATAATTGTCCCTCCTTTGCCCCCATTTCTCTCCCCCACCGCATCCCCCCACACCCACAGTTAATCCCCCACCATTGTCCATGCCCGTCAGTCCTCTATTCATGTTCCTTTGTTTGTCCCTTCCCTTTCTTTCTCCCATTATCCTCCTTTCCCCCTTCTCTCTGGTGACTGTCAGTTTGTTCTTTATTTTAAAGTCTCTGTTCCACTTTGTTTGTTTGTTTTATTGATTAGGTTCTACTCATAGGTGAGATCATATGGTATTTGTCTTTCACTGCCTGGCTTTCATTTAGCATAATGCTCTCCAGTTCCATCCATGCTGTCAAGAAGGGTAGGAGCTCCTTCTTTCTTTCTACTGTGTAGTATTCCACTGTATAAAATGTACCTCAATTTTTTGATCATCTCATTTAGTGATGGGCACTTAGGCGTTTCCAGCACTTGGCTATTGTAAATTGTGCTGCTGTGAACATTGGGGTGCACAGGTTCTTTTGAATTGGTGTTTCAGGACTCTTAGGGTATAATCCTGGCAGTGGTGTGGCTGGATTAAAAGGCAGTTCTATTTTTAGTTTTCTGAGGAAATTCCATACTATTTTCCACAGTGGCTGCACCAGTCTGCATTCCCACCAACAGTGCACTAGGGTTTCCTTTTCCCCACAACCTCACCAGCACCTCAATTGTTTGTTGATTTGGTTATAATAGCCATTCTGACTGGTGTGAAGTGGTATCTCATTTTGGTTTTAATTTGCATCTCTCTGATGACTAGTGATGCTGAGCATCCTTTCATATGTCTCTGGGCCCTCTGTACGTCCTCCCTGGAGAAGTTTCTGTTCAGGTCCTTTGCCCAATTTTTAATCGGGTTGTTTATTTTCCTCGAGTGGAGTCATGTGAGTTCTATATATATTTGGGAGACCAAACCCTTTAGTTATATGCATTCCTTGTATATTTTGGATATTAACCCCTTATGTGTGGTTTGCAGATATTTTTCCCATCCCGCAGTTTGCATTTTTATTTTGTTGACTATTTTCTTTGCTATGTAGAAGCTTTTAAGTTTAATATAGTTTCACATTTATTTTTGCTTTTGTTGCTTTTGCTTAAAATGTCAGATAAAAAAACAAAACAATAAATCACCAAGATTGATGTTAAGCAGCTCATTCCCTATATTTTCTCCTAGAAGTTTTATGGTTTCAGGTCTTACATTCAAGTCTATAACCCATTTGAGTTGATTTTTGTGTATGGTGTAAGAGAAAAGTCTAGTTTCATTTTTTTACATGTGGCTATCCTGTTTGCCCAACACCATTTATTGAAGAGACTACCTTTTCACCATTGTATACTATTGGCTCCTTTGCCATAAAATAATTAACCATATATATATGGTATATAACGAGGTTATAAGCACTACTTTGAAAAATTGTTTTGGTATTTTATTTTTAATTTGAATTAAGTTTAATATAGATAAATTATATCCAAAATGATATAGCTAAAAGTTTGGAAAATTTATAAATTTTAAAATTCTATTATCTATATTGTTTCACAAAATATCTAATAAATATGGGTTGTATTTATAATTTAATTGATAAATTGTGTAGTTTATGTGTTTACTAGTTTTACCTTTGTACGTAGCTTAAAAATATTTTTAAAATGTTGAATATATGTTAAATGTTGATGAGATATGTCTAATATTCTTTGGTACTAAGTTCATTCATACCATTTTTCTCATTAGAAACTTTTGTGCATTTAATTTATAAACACTTCCTTAAAAATAGGTAAGTAGTTTAAATGACATTTACTGTTCTCATTATACAGTAGACAACTTTCATGATGATAATAGGTCAATATCTCCTGAATAAGATTTTATACCTTATGTTAAGAAAAGTGCCTAATTTCATGCTTTCATAAATGGAGAATAAGAAAAAAGATAATGTTCTACTTAGCCATTGCATGTGTTTGAAATAGTATTATTTGATCAATTTCACTTGTATAGTCAGTTATAAATGTCAATATTTAAAATTATCACAATAAAATAGTATACTTTGTAAGGTTATACATTTTGGGGGAGTGTTTGTATTTTTTCTTATTGGAGTTACTACTGTACATTTTTTCTTACTCAAGAAATATTGTCTCAGACTGCCGGCCAAGATGAAGGTATAGGTAGACACACTCTGCCTCCTCCCAAAACCAAGATAAGGACAACAACAATTTAGAAACAGAATAACAACCAGAACTGACAGAAAATTGAACTGTATGGAAGTCAGACAATCAAGGAGTTAAAATAGACACGTTCATCCAGACTGGTAGGAGGGGTGGAGTTGGGCAGCTGGGTAGAGAGGGGTCGAGGCACAAAAAGCAGTGGGACTGGGTGTGTAAGGCTTCCTGGGTGTGCAAGAGTCCAGAGGGCAGACCCTGGGCCCACAGGCAGCAGCTGTCAGACCCCAGCGCAGGGTGGCAACCGACAGACCCAGCAAGGTGGCGATTGTGAGGCAAGGTACTGCTCGCAACCCAGGGCCCCAGTGCAGGGAAATAAAGCCTCAAAGCACCAATTGAAATCACCTGTAGGGGTTGAGGCACAGGGAGAGATTCCAAGCCTCACAGGAGAGTTTGTTGGAGAGACCTGCAGGGTTCTAGCATATGCACAAGCCCAACCACATGGGAATTAGCACCAGAAAGGCTCAGTTTGTTTCGGGGAAGTGGCAAAAGGGACTGGAGTCTGAGAGGAAAAAGTGCCATTGTTCCCTCTCAGACCCCACCCCCGCATACAGCATCAAAACCCAGTAACTGGGTTGCCCTGCCTTGGTGAACACCTAAAGCTCTGCCCCTCATACATAACAGGCATGACAAGACAAAAAAAAAAAAAAAAAAAATGGTCCAAGCAGAAGAACAGATCAAAGCTCCACAGCAAATACAACTAAGTGACCAAAAGGTGGCCAACCTATCAGATGCACAGTTCAAAGCATTGGTGACCAGGATGCTCACAGAATTGGTTGAATTTGGTCACAAATTAGATGAAAAAGTCTAATTTGAAGGTGAAATTAGAGAGATTAGAGAACTAAGATGAAATTAGAAGGCTACAATAAGTGAAATGAAGAAAAATGCACAGGGAACCCATAGTGATGGGAAGAAAACTGGGACACGAATCAATGGAGTGAACCAGAAGGAAGGAAGAAAGAAACAACCAAACAGAAAAGAATGAAGAAATAAGAATTAAAAAAAAAAGTGAGGAGAGGCTGAGAAACCTCCAGGACATCTTTAAATGTTCCAACATCTGAATTATAGGGGTA